>WEDG01003240.1:0-272741 GCA_017591395.1 Schistocephalus solidus | reverse complement strand
CCTCTTTCACTTTTTCTTACTTATCGGTGTTTATTTGACGTTTTATATCTAATAGGAATTTAGAAATTGTTCAGCTCAAGAAATCCGAGCTGAAACTGAACTTTCGCGAAATCCTCGCGTACGCTTAACTGAGGTGCGAAAATGGGCAAAAGCAGCGCCTGAACTTTTTAAAATACTATTGATTTCGGAATGATATCCGCTATTTATGCGTAAAAGTAAGCTTTTTACAAATAAACATTTGGTTAGTTTGCATGTTTTGCCAGTTGACCCTAATTTTTATGACACAGTTATTCCTGTCAACCATCAAATTGAATCGAGACAGGTTTCATCCCTGTTTATGGTGGCTGAAATGCTGCCTAACCGAAAATTTACGCTAATAACTACCAGATTTTGGAAGTCACGATCGCCTATCGGTACGTCTTCAGATAAATTAGATACTCAAGCTGAATGCTTAGATCAGGAGTGTGTCTTTAGATTTATCGTCCTTTGGGACTTTATTGAAGTGGAACTCGATAATCTCTTTGTGTTGGCATAAGCTACCAGTCAATAATAAGATAGATATTAAAAACCAAACCGAGCACGATAGAGTATTCAGTGAGGAAGCAAGCACACCTCATCTGTCGCACACAGTTGCTAATGATCAACGAAACGAAATTCATACGTCCAGGTTAAAATAATGTAATGTAAAACGTGTTCATTCTCGCATATCTCGTTGGGTAAACTTAAATACAGCCCTCAATAGTTATTATAATATACGAATATAATCCATTGCTCTTTACACTTTGGTACTGAACAGAGGCTGTTAAACGCTGCCACATTTAAGCGACGAATCACACCTTCTGTGAAAAGAAAGTCAAACATAATTTACAGACTGAAAGTGTTTCAGAAAGCAAGGAAAGCATGTTACGGTCAGCCGAAATTCACCCAAACTGTTATCTGTCTGCAAATACGTGATTAATCATTGACAGGGTGTAACCAATCAGCCACTTCATTAATTGCTTTCATTTGCTGGCAATTACAGTTGGGCAAGCGAAAACTTCAAACAGAAATGGAAGTAAGAACCAGAGGGCGCAAATGAAGGGAGATTTCGTGTGCAGGCACATTCCTGGGTATGACCTCAAAATGGTTTAGAAAAATTGTTTTCAACTCTGAGCAGTTAATTGGTTATTTGAAACCAAGGCAAGGGGAGGAAAATTAGGGCATAGCTGTCGAGATTAAAACCCATAATTACGAAATTCGCAAACCTCAACTTGCAATCTGTTGTGCAAATTCTTTTGTCTGAAAATTTAAACGAAAGTCGCTAGGAAAAGAAATTGGCAAGATTTGAGTTCAACTTTTAGTTTGGAAAAACTTGTGTAAAGATATAAAAGGCTGTTTCTGTTTAAAAATAACCAAGCAACACGAATATTTTATTTTAAAAATGAACATAATTTCATAGAGTGCAAGATTTAAATAAGTGATAATTTGATGTAAACAGTGCAAAAATTAGTTTCTGTGAGAATTTCAGGGACCTACGATTAATATTATTTGGGCATCAAAAAAATCATTAATAGTAAATAAAAATAGACAGAAATGTTTTTCCCAGACGACTCGCATAAGCCGGTGGAAAGATGTCCATTCAAGAACTGACACACTCAATTCATGCAGCTAAGCTGTAGGTTGCCTGCGTATTTTCCCTAATATTTGGTTGGTGATTATTTTAAAAGAAAAACACACTTTGAACTTCTCGTCGGTTTATAATTCAGTTTAATGTAATCTATTCAAAATAAAGCTAACGATCAATGTTGCTTTCATTGCCTGTTCTTGTACTGGAAGTTGAAATAGTTCATTAAAGGACACCAATTTGAAGCAACCAATAGAAAATTATCTATAACGCACACCACGACCACCACCGCCATCTCTACTACCACGACCTCCACAATCATTACCATAATCGTCCTCATCGTCATTATCGGAATTCTCGATTTGGATTTTTTCATAACCAAGGAGGAACGGGCACGACTTCTTCTAGGGCCGAATCCAAGTGGGCTTTTCTAAAAACATTACAAAACAGTTCTTCTCTATACCACTCGGAGATACTGGGAGTTAGGAATCCTTTTTGTTCCTCCTTCTTCGAATACCGTCAGTTCTAAGGAAACGTTTTTTTCAGGCTCAGTCGCATAGTACAAGTCTCCAGTCAAAACTTTCATGGAGTTATGTGAGAATAAGTATGCTTTGTTTTTAGGAATGGCTCTCTGTAATCATTACGATAAAATGTATTTCATGGCTTTTAAGCGATATACTAGGTACACGACCTGCCCCTCCCAAACAAAGCACCAGGATTTCTACAAAAAGGGTGTTGAACTGCTCACAGCTCACATGTGTGAGCTTAGTCGGAGATCACGGTAAGAAGGAGCCATCGCAGCCTGACTCTCAGACCACCCGTCAGCCGCTCCACACCACACACATTGGACTGATTGCAAGGTCTGAGTTGAATTGCTAATTGATAACCTCCCTACGTACAGCGCGGATCGCTCAGTGATATCCGCAAGCTCAGATCACGCGTGTCTAAATAGTTCTTTTACCGTGTGTTCTGGGGAAAAAAATAAGTAGGTGATATTCCTGCTTCAACCATTCCACTCAGTTTTACTATTTAATCTAATTTAATGACGTTTTGAAGCAAAAACCATATGCCTCAAGGAACCTGAGGGATTTTTGCTGTAGGACATGCACATAAGTCACTGAGAAATAACATTTTTGAACCAGATCGGAAATTTTAACTAACATTTTGGTTGAAGGTAATAAACCGACTTGGAATAACCACGTAATGCCAGAAACCGCGTAGAGAATGCTGGGGGACACATTGCTGCGTGACGCAGCAGCAGAACCGTCGGCGAAAAACGTGTCTGAGCCTTTAGCTATTGCCTATGTTGGAAGTACGGTATAATATCCTTGCTCTCTAAAATAAAAAATAATTGTATTAGTACGTGTTTGTAGAGTAGGTGTTACGTGTTGATTTTCTTCGACACAAATGTTAATCAAATTTAGGGTCTGGACCTATAAACGAACGAACGTTTTTGGTCACCTAAGCAGAAATTATTTCCTTTGAAATATGTGGCACTTTCTGCAGCCTACCAAGCCATCCGGACGTAGCTCAATGAACAAAAGAGCAAACGCGAACATAGACCGAACGTGCATTCGTATATTGGTGAGTTCAGGGCGGAAACAAACGCCAGTACAAAGCAACTCAGACCCGAAGAAGGAACACTTATCACCGCGTCCAGCTCAACCACTTATACAACGAAAAACAGACGGAGGTGAGATCGCAATTAAAATTATCAGCCTCGGACGACAGCTGAGGTCGATGGGGGTACTGACAGCTGCTGCCAAAGTGCAAACGACGGCCCTTGACCGACCCATCATCTGCCCTCCCCGTTGACCACGGGTGATATGAACTGGCGAAGGATAATCACTTAGTTCGAAAACACCACCTTCCTCATCAAACAGCATGACAACTGAGGATCTCCACCCTAACCCGGCCCCTCACCTAGGCAAATTCGACAACCTTAGAAAGCCAGTAGTAACATGAGCGTCATTACCTATCAATACTGTGAGGCGTGATACTATACTTACCTCTGACGAAGGAATCTTGATTGAGCTTTAAAAATGTTAGGGAAAAATAAAACCATGGTTCCCGAAATCGCATGTTCTTGTCACTTATGTCCGGAAACGCGCAGATTCCGCTTCTATTAGCTATGTGTACATTGATCTATTAGCACTGTACAAGGCTGTCGGGTACCAATTGGCCAAGAAAGCAGGAAAAATGAAAAAATGGAATGATTTACCTATCAGGAGTGAACAGTTACCTATATAATTTATGGATATACAATTTTTGCCTATCCCCGATGATTTGCACAAGTACAAGCATTAAAAGCCCGATGATAAAAACCATCCTTCCGATAGATTGCCTTAAATTCTCGTAATTTATATATGATAAGTGGAACCAACAAAGACAGGGAGACCGGAAGGGCCATTTCGAGCTTATAGCTGTCATCAGCCAGTCATACCCAATCCCGAGTGTGGATCACTAGAGATTTGAACCCACGATCTTTGGTCATTGAGTGTAACACACTACCACTGAGCCACCGGCCCGTTGTTTTGTCGGTTTTGCGATCGGGTCTGAATTTCGGGTGATCCAAACGTAGGATTGGTTATGACTGACTGACGACGGCTAATAAAGCTCAGAAATAGCCATTCCAGTCTCACTTTTCTTGTCGGTTCCACGCTTATCGTCATATTCTCCAAGTTGCTATGCGACTGCCTGCGAGGGCTCTAAAGTAAGCTCCAGGGCATAACGGAATATACCTGTTCCTTAGCCAGAGTGGTGAACACCTCACTATCATAATATATGTGGATATATATATATATATATATATATATATATATATATATATATATATATATATATATCACCCTGCGAGGGCTCTAGTCTGAGCTCCAGGGGCACAACGGAACATAAATGTTTCTCAAGCAGATCGGTGAGCCTAACACTTTCATCATATCCCCGATCACAACCGACAAAACAACGAGCCCCTGGCTAAATGGTAGAGCGTTCGACTCAAATACCAAAGGTCGCGGGTTCGAATCCCAGGTGTGCCACACTTGGGATTGGGTATGACTGGCTGATGACGGCTAATAAGCCAGAAATGGCCATTCCGGTCTTCCTTGTCTTTGTCGGTTCAATTTCATCATATGCTACACGTCGCTATGCGACCGCCTGCGAGGGCTCTAGTCTGAGCTCCAGGGCACAACGGAACATACATGTTCCTTAAGCAGATCGGTGAGCCCCACACTATCATCATATTCCCGATCACAACTGACAAAAACAACGAGCCCGTGGCTCAATGGTAGAGCGTTCGACTCAAATACCAAAGGTCACGGATTCTGAATCCCAGGTGTGCCACACTTGGGATTGGGTATGACTGGATGATGACGGCTAATAAGCCAGAAATGGCCATTCCGGTCTCCCTTGTCTTTTGTCGGTTCAATTCATCATATGATATATATATATATATGATATATATATATATATATATATATATATATATATATATAAATATATATATAAATAAATATAAATATATGAAATATACAATATATTTGTGCTATATGATATATATATATATGACACAGTATTATACCGTACTTCCGACATAGGTTCTAGCTAAAAGCCCAGACACGTGTTTTCGCCGATGTTTCTGCTGCTGTGTGACACAGCAACGAGGGGTTCGGCTCCTCAGTGGGTCCCCCAGCGTTCTCTATGCGGTTTCTGGTATATGGACTCCAGAGAATAATCGGGTTAAAATAATTTCTGAAATTATTAAGTGCAGGACATGGAGTCAGGTGATTCGGACATGACTTTTTAGGGTCAGACCCGAAATTTCAATGAACATTTGGGTCGAAGACAATCAACCACTGTGGAATAACCACGTAATGCCCATTCTACAAACAAGTAGTACTACAAGTAGTATGAATCTTATATGACACAGATATTATACCGTACTTCCGACATAGGTACTAGCTAAAAGCCCAGACACGTGTTTCGCCGATGTTTCTGCTGCTGTGTGACACAGCAACGAGGGGATCGGCTCCTCAGTGGGTCCCCCAGCGTTCTCTATGCGGTTTCTGGTATATGGACTCCAGAGAATAATCGGGTAAATAATTTCTGAAATTATTAAGTGCAGGACATGGAGTCAGGTGATTCGGACATGACTTTATATATATATATATATATATATATATATATATATATATATATATATATATATATATATAAGGTGGAACCGAACAAGATAAGGGGAGACCAGAATGGCCATTTCTGTCTTATAAGCACTCATCAGCCAGTCATACCCAATCCCAAGTGTTGACTACCTGGAATGTGAACCCGAAATCTTTGGTAATTGAGTCAAACGCTCTACCATTGAGCCACGGGCTCTTTATTTTTGACAGTTTGCGATCGGGACTATGATGATAGTGTGTGGATCCTTGATCTGATTAAGTAACATATATGTTCAGTTGTGCCCTGAAGTTCATACTATTGCCCTCACATGCGGTCGTATAACGAGGTGTAGCATCTCTTCTTAAGGTGGAACCAACGAAGACAAGGGAGACCAGAAAGGCAATTTCTGGATTATTAGCCATTATCAGCCAGTCGTACACAATCCCAAGTGTGGACCACCTGGGATTCGAACCGACGAACTTTGGTTATTGAGTAGAACGCTCTACCATTGAGCCACGAGCCCGTTTTTTGTCATTTGCGATCGAGAATATGATGATAATGTGTGGCTCACCGATCTTCTTAAGAGAGATGTATGTTCCGTTGTGCCCTGGAGCTCACTTAAGAGTCCTCGCCGGCGGTTGCATAGCGACGTGTAGCATATGTTGAGAAAGTGGAACCGACGAAGACATGGGAGACCGGAATGGCCATTTCCGGCGTATAAGCCCTCATCAGCCAGTCGGACCAAATCCCAAGTGTGGACCACCTGCAATTCCAACCCGCGACCTTTGGTAATTGAGAAGAACGCTCTACCATGGAGTCCCGGGCTCGTTGTTTCGTCGGTTGCGATCGGGAATATGATGATAGTGCGTGGATCCTCGATCTGCTTAAGGAACAAGTATGTTCCGTTGGGCCCTGAAGCTCAGACTAGAGCCCTCGCATGCGGGCGCATAGCGATGTGTAGCATCTTTTGTTAATGTGGAACTGACAAAGACCAGGGAGACGACAATGGCAATTTCTGGCTTTCTAGCCGTCATCATCCAGTCAAAGCCAATCCCAAGTGTGGACCACCTGGAATGTGAATCCGCAATCTTTGGTAATTGAGTCGAACGCTCTACCATTGAGCCACGGGCTCTTTATTTTTGTCGGTTACGCTTGGGAATGTGATGATAGTGTGTGGCTTACCGATCTGCTCAAGGAACATGTATGTTCTGTTGTGCCCTGGAGCTCAGACTAGAGCCCTCGCAGGCGGTACCATAGCGACGTTTAGCATATGTTATTAAGGTGGAACCGACAAAGACAAGGGAGACCGGTATGACCATTTCCGTCTTATTAGCCGTCATCAGCCAGTAATACCAAATCCCGAGTGTGGACCACTTGGAATTCAATCCCGCGACCTTTGGTGATCGGGGAGGCACACACTATCATCATATTCCCGATCAGAACCGACAAAACAACGAGCCCATGGCTCAATGGTAGAGCGTTCTACTTAATTACCAAAGGTTCGGCTTCGAATCCCAGGTGGTCCACGCTTGGTATTTGGTATGACTGGCTGATGACGGCTAATAAGCCAGAAATGGCCATTCTGGTCTCCCTTGTCTTTGTTGGTTCCACCTCAATTACATATGCTAAACGTCGCTATGTGTACGGCGAGGGCTCTTTTCTTAGCTCCAGGGCACAAAGGAACAAACATGTTCCTTAAGCAGATCGTTTAGCCACACGCTATCATATATATATATATTAAAAGAAAAAAGGCTCGTCGGAAAATAGAGTTTTACTCGGAAATTTTCAAGTTGGTCACTCGAACACGTCGTCAGACGAAAATGAACAAAAAAACGTTATACCATACTACGGACATATGTACTAGCCAAAAGCGCAGGCATATTTTCGCCGATGGTTTCCAGCTGCTGCGTGAGACATCAACGAGTTATTCGGCTCTTACGTTTTTCCCCTAGCATTCTTAATGTGGTTTCTGGCATTTCATGGTTATTTCACGTCAGTATATTATCTTCGACCCAAATTTTCGTTGAAATTTCATCTATGTCTCGGTGATTTAAATTCATGTCCTGCACGAGAAACATCGGAGAAGCACGTGTCTGGCCTTTTTAGCCAGTACCTGTGTCAGAGGTACGGTATAAGAACTTTGTCATGGAGATATGTGAGTCTATATGCATATATATGGAAGGAAACGATAAGGCGATATCTGTGGAAGAAGATTTACTCATCTGATGTTTCACACTCAAACTCAAGCAGCTCATCAGCAATAAAAATAAGACAAATTGGAGGTTTACTTAGGTCTTTTCGTGCTCGCTTGTGATAGGTTTATCCGCCTTGCTTCTCATTGGTCCTCCACCCGAGCGGAAGTCGTTCCTGATGGTCTCGTATGGCACTGGTAAGTCGATGCTGCGGTTGATAGAGTTGGCGTCTGATTGCCAAGCTTCGTTTATTTCTCCAACCAGTTTGCTTTCGGCTCGGCCGAGCACTTACGACTTGTCAACGACGAACCAGTGGTTGCTTTCTAGATTGTGCATGGAAACGTATGATAGTAAATCCTTTCACCTTACAGCCAAAGTATGCTCGTGCATGCGCGTACTCAGTCGTTTTTCCAGCATGCCACAGAATGGGGCCAGGCAGTCTTTACAGTTGACGCGGTAAATAATGCCTAACGTGTGTGCGGATGGTATTCGACCCTTTGGTTGCATGAGGTAGCGGCGGATAATGACACCCGGACGGTGCCAAACGCCCACTTTTAGCGGTATGAGCACACGCTCAGTGGTTTCGGAGACGTTCCTCATAAAGATCAAGACCCGGAATGTTTCAGGTCTTTGTTTATTCTCACCTTTGGTCTTTGTTTGTCTTTGGTAGAAGCATTTGTTTATGAAGCTGCATGGCTATCCATTAGCGAGGCAGAGGTGCCATAGGGTTTTACGTTCTCGCAGCTTTTCGGCCGCTGTAGGGCAGTGTGTCTGGATGTGGTGTAAAGCGTCAGACAGAGCTATGTTTATGTGAAAGTAATCACCCTCTGGTGCCTAAACGCAGTTGCCAGTAGGAATAATAAACACACTACTTTGAGGATGGAAACGAGAGAAATTCCAAAATGTCAGTCCAAACATATTCCAGTCCATTAAGTCGGCTCTTCGTCTTCTTCGAGGGATGATGAAAACGATAAGATATATATATATATATATATATGAAAAGAGGAGAGGTTCTTCGGAAAATGCGAGTTGTACTCGTGAATTTTCGAGCTGGTCACACCAACCCGTCGTCAGACGAAATAAATAAAAGTGAGTGTTAGAATGTCGCACTAGACAGGCTGGCGTGACAGGACCGACAGACCATTGGCTTGTAAAAGGTGAGTCATGTTAGATTGTGAGCTAGGGAAGGGGAGGTGGAACAACTGCGGGTCCCGGTGCTGTAGGGGAGGGTGGATGGTGGATCAGTTGGATTCCGGGTGGCTGGGTTGCCGGTAGTTGATGTGGCATTTAGACGGGGGGCGGTGAGTCGTAAACGTAGACCCTCATAATGGATGTCCAGGTCAACATGGCGGTTGATACTGCCCGCACAGGAGTACCAGGCCTCGAGGAATTCCCTCGCTCCTTTTGTGTTGGCCATGGCGACGACCTCAGTTTCATCCCAATTGAATCGATGGTCGCACTCGAGTGCGTGCGCAAAGACGAAAAGGGTCTCAGCGGCGGACAGCTAGTTTGTGTTCATTAATGCGTGTGCCCAGGCGTCGACCCGTATGCCCAATATATACACAAGATAAATTTGCGCACGGGATGCGATAAATTACGTTGGTTTGTTGATTTTTGGGGATGGGATCCTTTATTCGGGATAGTGTGGTGCGAAGTGAGGATGCTGGCTTGTGAGCGACGTGTATACCAAGGCGATTAAACTGCCGAGCGATTACCTCAGAGGCCCCCTTCATATAAGGCGGGAGTAGAATTTTCGTGCCGCAATTTCTCCGTTTGGGATGGGGCCTTGCGGTTGTGCCTGGTGCCTGAGGCAGTTCTTTACAAAACTAACCGGATACCCGTTACACCGAAACAACCGATATAGGTAAGCGAGCTCTTTTTTGAGGACATCATCGCTGTTGCAGTAACGGTATGCCCGGTGGAAAAGAGTTCGGACACAGCTTCTTTTGTGGGCTGCTGGGTGGTTGCTTCCATAGTTGAGGATAATCTCAGCATTAGATCCTTTCCTATGGACGCTTGTTGTGAGATTACCATCATGCAGCTTTTTGGATTTTAACGTCCAGAAATGGCAGGCTGTCTCCTACTGCCTCTTCGCGAGTGAACTGTATGGCTGGGAAAACACCATTCAGCCTCTGATGCAGTTGCTCAACTTCGCAATTCTTTATTACGACAAGGGTGTCATCTACATATCGAAGCCAGATTTTGGGCTTGAGAGTTTGGAAAACCTCTTCTTCTAGTCGTTGTAAAACCAATTCGGCGAGTAGTCCTGATATTGGCGAGCCCATCGGGGTGCCCTTTACCTGTTGGTAGTACTTATTGTCGAATTGACAGTAGTTCCTAAGGCAGAGTTTGAGCAGTTCTATAATATGTTGCGTTGGAATTTCAACGGGATTTTTTTGTAGGCGTTGAGCTACGCATTCAATTGCCAAGTCATGCGGTATGGAAGAAAACAGGGCAACGACATCGAAAGACAATATGCATTCATCAGTACTTACTTTGAGGCCTTTGATCCTTTGGAGGAATGCATGAGAGTTGTTAATGCTGTATTCGGATCCATGCGTTAGCTGCTTCAGGTGCCTGTACAACCACTTAGCTATGTTGTACGTAGGTGATCCGATCAGTGGCACTATTATCCTCAGTGGGACATCCGGTTTGTGCACTCTCGGTAGACCGTATGCGCGTGCGATACGGGGATCTCCGAGGGTCATAAACTTTGAGTCAGCCGAACTTATGACTTTCAGGCGAGCGAGCTCATTGGCCTTTTTCTTAATGGCTGCGGCTTGCTTTTGTCGGGTCTTCGGCAAGAAGAGTGTAAGCCCCAATATCACTGAAGATGTTATTCTGCCCTATTGACGTAGTCATCTTTATCCATGATAACAGTAGCACCACCTTTGTCAGCGGGAACAACGACAATATTTTCATCCGATTTTAGTGATCGTAATCCTTGCGCTTCGTCGGCAGGTAGGGTTTGCTGACGTCTTTTTTGTCGGAGGATACCGGTAGCACAGCTGCGTATGTCCGCGCGCATGTCATCTGGAAGGGCAGAAGTCAGTAGAATGGATTCAAGGCCGGCTAGGAAGTTGGTAGGTGTAGTATCCATGGGATTGAATCCTAATCCTTTCGATAGGAGGTTGAATTCAGCAGGCGAGAGATTCCTTTTAGAAAGGTTAACAACTCGAGTGGCCATGTTCTTTTTGGTAGTAGGGCGGACCAGAGATTGTAGTTTATCCTGGAGATCAAGGCTCTTCTTCATTCTCGCATCCTTGACGGTGGCGTCAATTCTTTTCTGTACATTATCGAATACGTCTTCAGGTAGGGCTGAAGTGCATTGAGATTTGACGTCAGTAATTATTGCCGCGAATCTGCGAAGACGGTTGTGCACGTCAGATATTATAGCATTAAAAACGCGCCATCCGTATTTGCAAGCAAGTGATCTGCCAGTCTCATTCGGTAACGTCGGTTTGAAGCGAAGCGATTTCGGTAACACACTGTGATCGCGACAGCGATGGAGAAAGGTTAGTTGTTCGAAGGTCGTCGCCTGTCTCTGTGCGAATTTCTCCCAACGTCTGGTAAGAATAAGCGTTTGACGCCCAAATATATGTTGTAGATCAGAGATAGTATGCATTCCGAGATGATATAATGAAAAGAGGAGAGGTTCTTCGGAAAATGCGAGTTGTACTCGTGAATTTTCGGGCTGGTCACACCAACCCGTCGTCAGACGAAATAAATAAAAGTGAGTGTTAGAATGTCGCACTAGACAGGCTGGCGTGACAGGACCGACAGACCATTGGCTTGTAAAAGGTGAGTCATGTTAGATTGTGAGCTAGGGGAAGGGGGAGGTGGAACAACTGCGGGTCCCGGTGCTGTAGGGGGAGGGTGGATGGTGGATCAGTTGGATTCCGGGTGGCTGGGTTGCCGGTAGTTGATGTGGCATTTAGACGGGGGGCGGTGAGTCGTAAACGTAGACCCTCATAATGGATGTCCAGGTCAACATGGCGGTTGATACTGCCCGCACAGGAGTACCAGGCCTCGAGGAATTCCCTCGCTCCTTTTGTGTTGGCCATGGCGACGACCTCAGTTTCATCCCAATTGAATCGATGGTCGCACTCGAGTGCGTGCGCAAAGACGAAAAGGGTCTCAGCGGCGGACAGCTAGTTTGTGTTCATTAATGCGTGTGCCCAGGCGTCGACCCGTATGCCCAATATATACACAAGATAAATTTGCGCACGGGATGCGATAAATTACGTTGGTTTGTTGATTTTTGGGGATGGGATCCTTTATTCGGGATAGTGTGGTGCGAAGTGAGGATGCTGGCTTGTGAGCGACGTGTATACCAAGGCGATTAAACTGCCGAGCGATTACCTCAGAGGCCCCTTCATATAAGGCGGGAGTAGAATTTTTCGTGCCGCAATTTCTCCGTTTGGGATGGGGCCTTGTGGTTGTGCCTGGTGCCTGAGGCAGTTCTTTACAAAACTAACCGGATACCCGTTACACCGAAACAACCGATATAGGTAAGCGAGCTCTTTTTGAGGACATCATCGCTGTTGCAGTAACGGTATGCCCGGTGGAAAAAGAGTTCGGACACAGCTTCTTTTGTGGGCTGCTGGGTGGTTGCTTCCATAGTTGAGGATAATCTCAGCATTAGATCCTTTCCTATGGACGCTTGTTGTGAGATTACCATCATGCAGCTTTTGGATTTTAACGTCCAGAAATGGCAGGCTGTCTCCTACTGCCTCTTCGCGAGTGAACTGTATGGCTGGGAAAACACCATTCAGCCTCTGATGCAGTTGCTCAACTTCGCAATTCTTTATTACGACAAGGGTGTCATCTACATATCGAAGCCAGATTTTGGGCTTGAGAGTTTGGAAAACCTCTTCTTCTAGTCGTTGTAAAACCAATTCGGCGAGTAGTCCTGATATTGGCGAGCCCATCGGGGTGCCCCTTTACCTGTTGGTAGTACTTATTGTCGAATTGACAGTAGTTCCTAAGGCAGAGTTTGAGCAGTTCTATAATATGTTGCGTTGGAATTTCAACGGGATTTTTTTGTAGGCGTTGAGCTACGCATTCAATTGCCAAGTCATGCGGTATGGAAGAAAACAGGGCAACGACATCGAAAGACAATATACATTCATCAGTACTTACTTTGAGGCCTTTGATCCTTTGGAGGAATGCATGAGAGTTGTTAATGCTGTATTCGGATCCATGCGTTAGCTGCTTCAGGTGCCTGTACAACCACTTAGCTATGTTGTACGTAGGTGATCCGATCAGTGGCACTATTATCCTCAGTGGGACATCCGGTTTGTGCACTTTCGGTAGACCGTATGCGCGTGCGATACGGGGATCTCCGAGGGTCATAAACTTTGAGTCAGCCGAACTTATGACTTTCAGGCGAGCGAGCTCATTGGCCTTTTTCTTAATGGCTGCGGCTTGCTTTTTGTCGGGTCTTCGGCAAGAAGAGTGTAAGCCTCAATATCACTGAAGATGTTATTCGCCTTATTGACGTAGTCATCTTTATCCATGATAACAGTAGCACCACCTTTGTCAGCGGGAACAACGACAATATTTTCATCCGATTTTTAGTGATCGTAATCCTTGCGCTTCGTCGGCAGGTAGGGTTTGCTGACGTCTTTTTTGCCGGAGGATACCGGTAGCACAGCTGCGTATGTCCGCGCGCATGTCATCTGGAAGGGCAGAAGTCAGTAGAATGGATTCAAGGCCGGCTAGGAAGTTGGTAGGTGTAGTATCCATGGGATTGAATCCTAATCCTTTCGATAGGAGGTTGAATTCAGCAGGCGAGAGATTCCTTTTAGAAAGGTTAACAACTCGAGTGGCCATGTTCTTTTTGGTAGTAGGGCGGACCAGAGATTGTAGTTTATCCTGGAGATCAAGGCTCTTCTTCATTCTCGCATCCTTGACGGTGGCGTCAATTCTTTTCTGTACATTATCGAATACGTCTTCAGGTAGGGCTGAAGTGCATTGAGATTTGACGTCAGTAATTATTGCCGCGAATCTGCGAAGACGGTTGTGCACGTCAGATATTATAGCATTAAAAAAACGCGCCATCCGTATTTGCAAGCAAGTGATCTGCCAGTCTCATTCGGTAACGTCGGTTTGAAGCGAAGCGATTTCGGTAACACACTGTGATCGCGACAGCGATGGAGAAAGGTTAGTTGTTCGAAGGTCGTCGCCTGTCTCTGTGCGAATTTCTCCCAACGTCTGGTAAGAATAAGCGTTTGACGCCCAAATATATGTTGTAGATCAGAGATAGTATGCATTCCGAGATGATATAATGAAAAGAGGAGAGGTTCTTCGGAAAATGCGAGTTGTACTCGTGAATTTTCGAGCTGGTCACACCAACCCGTCGTCAGACGAAATAAATAAAAGTGAGTGTTAGAATGTCGCACTAGACAGGCTGGCGTGACAGGACCGACAGACCATTGGCTTGTAAAAGGTGAGTCATGTTAGATTGTGAGCTAGGGGAAGGGGGAGGTGGAACAACTGCGGGTCCCGGTGCTGTAGGGGGAGGGTGGATGGTGGATCAGTTGGATTCCGGGTGGCTGGGTTGCCGGTAGTTGATGTGGCATTTAGACGGGGGGCGGTGAGTCGTAAACGTAGACCCTCATAATGGATGTCCAGGTCAACATGGCGGTTGATACTGCCCGCACAGGAGTACCAGGCCTCGAGGAATTCCCTTGCTCCTTTTGTGTTGGCCATGGCGACGACCTCAGTTTCATCCCAATTGAATCGATGGTCGCACTCGAGTGCGTGCGCAAAGACGAAAAGGGTCTCAGCGGCGGACAGCTAGTTTGTGTTCATTAATGCGTGTGCCCAGGCGTCGACCCGTATGCCCAATATATACACAAGATAAATTTGCGCACGGGATGCGATAAATTACGTTGGTTTGTTGATTTTTGGGGATGGGATCCTTTATTCGGGATAGTGTGGTGCGAAGTGAGGATGCTGGCTTGTGAGCGACGTGTATACCAAGGCGATTAAACTGCCGAGCGATTACCTCAGAGGCCCCCTTCATATAAGGCGGGAGTAGAATTTTCGTGCCGCAATTTCTCCGTTTGGGATGGGGCCTTGCGGTTGTGCCTGGTGCCTGAGGCAGTTCTTTACAAAACTAACCGGATACCCGTTACACCGAAACAACCGAAGGGGGCCTCTGAGGTAATCGCTCGGCAGTTTTAATCGCATCAACAGACATATCGAGTTGGATGCGGCGTACAGACATCTCAAGGAGAAATGGAAGAAACGAGAGCCAATCAGGACAGGCTGATACACACGGCGGCCGCTCAATGGTGCCAATGTTCACGCCAGTATCGATGTTTTTCGCGTGATTACGATGTCAACTGTTTTTGGTCACATTTGCTACCCGCCTGCGTCTGACGACGACCCGGAGAACCGGTGTTGAAAATGTACACAATAAAGCTCCATTTCCCATAGAACGTATTCAAATTCAACTTTATTTCTTGGGATGCCTCCTTTTCACTACTTACGTATATATATATGATGAATATTTGAGGTAGTATGCATTCCGGGATGATAAATGAATAAAGAAGTCTCGTCGGAAAATCGAGGTTTACTCGTGAATTTTCAAGCTGTTTACACCAACCCGTCGTCAAACAAATGAGAAGTGAGAGTTGGGATTGTCACGATGGAGGGTTTAGGGGCACAGAGGTTACATTAACAGACTGAGGCCATGGGGGTTTGGTGGGCCATGAATCCTGTTACGATAGCTGTCATATGTAAGGGGAGGGGTGCTAGAGTTTTGATAGCAAGTCACGTGGCGGGAGATGCAGCGTCAGTGAGGTTACACTTGGCTGGGCATTGATAAGTAGTTGTTGATTTTAAGGTGGGCGCAAGTCAGCGGACAGTGCACGCAGACCTTCGTAATGTGCATTCAGATCGACGTGGCGGTTGATACTGTTTGTGCCGGAAAGCCAAGCTTCGAGGAATTCGCGTGCCTGTTTGGTGCTAGCCATGGTGACCACTTCAGGTTCCTCCCAATTGAAGCGGTGGTCGAAATCAACGGCGTGCGCAAACACGAGAGACAAGGGATCGCGTCGGCGGATGGCCAGTTTGTGTTCCTATATGCGGGTCGGTCGTATGGCCTACGTAAGCGCAAGAGCAATTCGTACACGGAAGGCGGTAAATAACATTGGTTTGCTCTCTTTGGGTACGGGATCTTTAACACGTGATAGTGCTGCCCGCAGAGAGGATGCTGGCTTGTGAGCGATGCAGATGCCAAATCGGTCTAATGGTCGGACGATCGTTTTCGAAATGCCCTGCATGTATGGCAATGAATGGAATTTCCTCGGTACTACTTCTCCATTAGAGTTCTGATATTGGGGTTGCCTGTGATTTCGGAGACAGTTTTTCACGAAGTTCATTGGGTATCCGTTAGATCGGAATAGTTGTTATAAATAGGCAAGTTCTTTTTTAAGTAGATACTCGCTGTTACAGTACCGGAAGGCGCGGTGAAAAAGACCTCGAACGCAGCTTCGTTTGTAGGCAGCAGGATGATTGCTCCCATAGTTCAGGATTACTTCGGAATTGGAGTCTTTTCTGTGGACGCTGGTTGCGAGCTTGCCATCACTCAATTTTTGCACCGTGACGTCGAGAAACGGGAGGATGTCGCCTGTTGCTCCTTCGCGAGTGAATTTTATAGTAGGAAAGACACCATTAAAAATTTCATGCAGCCATTCGACCTCGCAGTTGTTAATGACCACGAACGTATCATCTACGTAACGAAGCCACATTTTCGGCTTGAGGTTTGGAACCACAGCTTCTTCTAGACGTTGTAAGACTAGCTCGGCAAGTAACCCCGATATCGGTGAACCCATTGGAGTACCCTTGACCTGGTGGTAATGCTTACCGTCGAATTTACAATAATTCTTAAGGCAGAGCTAGAGCATTTCTAAAACGTGCTGCGTTGGAATGTCTATTGGCATTTCTTCTAGACGTCGAGCTACGCTCTCAATTGCCAGGGTATGTGGTATTGAGGAAAATAGAGCAACAACATCAAACGATAGAATGCATTCATCAGGACTTACATTAAGGCCTTGAATTCTTTGAAGAAAAGCATGCGAGTTGCTGATGCTGTACTGTGAACCATTACTAAGGTGTTTTAGGCGTTTGTATAACCACTTGGCAAGGTTATAAGTAGGCGATCCAATGAGTGGCACTATGATCCTCAATGGTGCGTCCACTTTGTGAATCTTTGGAAGACCAATGGCACGTGCGATGCGCGGATCATTGAGAGTTAGAAATGTAGAGTTCGCGGGGCTTATGAAATTCAGTCTAGTGAGCTCATTCACCTTCTTCTTTACAGATTCAGCATGTTTTTCGTTGAATCCTCAGCAATGGGGATGAAGGCCTCCCTGTAATGAAAGGCTTGATTGGCCTTATTGACATAGTCAATCTTGTCCATGATGACGGTTGCACCACCTTTGTCAGCAGCTACAACGACGATACTGTCGTCCGACCTCAGGGAGCGTAATCCCTTTTCTTCTTCCATTGACAAGGTTTTCTGATGTTTTCTTTTTCGGGGAGGCCGGTAGCACAGCTGCGTATATCAGCACGCATATCCTCAGGGATGGATGAGGTTAGTATGAAGGATTCGAGGCCAGCTAAGAAGCTCGTAGGCACAGCATCGGTATGACTAAACCTTATGCCTTTCGACAGCAGGCTTGTTTCGGTGGGGGTCAGATTCGGAATGCATACTACCTCAACTATTCATTATATATATATATATATATATATATGAGTGACGATTCAAGGTCCAAATATCTTATCGTTTTCATCATCCCTCGAAGAAGACGAAGAGCCGACTTCATGGACCGGAATATGTTTGGACTGACATTTTGGAAACTGTCTCGTTTCCATCCTCAAAGTAGTGTGTTTATTATTCCTACTGGCAACTGCGTTTAGGCACCAGAGGGTAATTACTTTCGCATAAACATAGCTCTGTCCGACGCTTTTACACCACATCCAGACACACTGCCCTACAGCGGCCGAGAAGCTACGAGTACGTAAAACCCTATGGCGCCTCTGCCTCGCTAATGGATATCCACGCAGCTTCCTAAACAAATGCTTCTACCAAAGACAGACAAAGACCGAAAGAGAGAATAAACAAAGACCTGAAACAGTCCGGGTCTTGATTTATATGAGGAACGTCTCCGAAACCAATGAGCGTGTGCTAATACCGCTAATTTAGGGCGTTGGGCACCTGCCGGAGGTCATTAAACACAGCTACCTCATACAACCAAAGGGTCGAATACCATCCGCAGACACGTCAGGCATTATTTACCGCGTCAACTGTTAAGACTGCCTGGCCCCATTCTGTGGCATGCTGGAAAAACGACTGAGTACGCGCATGCACGAGCATAATTTGGCCGTAAGGTGAAAGGATTTACTATCATACGTTTCCATGCACAATCTAGAAAGCAACCACTGGTTCGTCGTTGACAAGTCGTAAGTGCTCGGCCGAGCCGAAAGCAAACTGGTTGGAGAAATAAACGAAGCTTGGCAATCAGACGCCAACTCTATCAACCGCAGCATCGACTTACCAGTGCCATGCGAGACCATCAGGAACGACTTCCGCTCGGGTGGAGGACCAATGAGAAGCAAGGCGGATAAACCTATCACAAGCGAGCACGAAAGACCTAAGTAAACCTCCAATTTGTCTTATTTTTTTATTGCTGATGAGCTGCTTGAGTTTGAGTGTGAAACATCAGATGAGTAAATCTTCTTCCACAGATATCGCCTTATCGTTTCCTTCCATATATATGCATATAGACTCACATATCTCCATGACAAAGTTCTTATACCGTACCTCTGACACAGGTACTGGATAAAAGGCCAGACACGTGCTTCTCCGATGTTTCTCGTGCAGGACATGAATTTAAATCACCGAGACATAGATGAAATTTCAACGAAAATTTGGGTCGAAGATAATATACTGACGTGAAATAACCATGAAATGCCAGAAACCACATTAAGAATGCTAGGGGAAAAACGTAAGAGCCGAATAACTCGTTGATGTCTCACGCAGCAGCTGAAACATCGGCAAAAAATATGCCTGCGCTTTTGGCTAGTACATATGTCCGTAGTATGGTATAACGTTTTTGTTCATTTCGTCTGACGACGTGTTCGAGTGACCAACTTGAAAATTTCCGAGTAAAACTCTATTTTCCGACGAGCCTTTTTTCTTTAATATATATATATGATAGCGTGTGGCTAAACGATCTGCTTAAGGAACATGTTTATTTGTGCCCTGGAGCTAAGAGAGCCCTCGCCGTACACATAGCGACGTTTAGCATATGTAATTGAGGTGGAACTACAAAGACAAGGGAGACCAGAATGGCCATTTCTGGCGATAGTCATCAGCCAGTCATACCACCAAGCGTGGACCACCTGGGATTCGAAGCCGAACCTTTGGTAATTGGCAGAACGTTTCTACCATTGAGCCATGGGCTCGTTGTTTTGTCGGTTCTGATCGGGAATATGATGATAGTGTGTGCCTCCCCGATCACCAAAGGTCGCGGGATTGAATTCCAAGTGGTCCACACTCGGGATTTGGTATTACTGGCTGATGACGGCTAATAAGACGGAAATGGTCATACCGGTCTCCCTTGTCTTTGTCGGTTCCACCTTAATAACATATGCTAAACGTCGCTATGGTACCGCCTGCGAGGGCTCTAGTCTGAGCTCCAGGGCACAACAGAACATACATGTTCCTTGAGCAGATCGGTAAGCCACACACTATCATCACATTCCCAAGCGTAACCGACAAAATAAAGAGCCCGTGGCTCAATGGTAGAGCGTTCGACTCAATTACCAAAGATTGCGGATTCACATTCCAGGTGGTCCACACTTGGGATTGGCTTTGACTGGATGATGACGGCTAGAAAGCCAGAAATTGCCATTGTCGTCTCCCTGGTCTTTGTCAGTTCCACATTAACAAAAGATGCTACACATCGCTATGCGCCCGCATGCGAGGGCTCTAGTCTGAGCTTCAGGGCCCAACGGAACATACTTGTTCCTTAAGCAGATCGAGGATCCACGCACTATCATCATATTCCCGATCGCAACCGACGAAACAACGAGCCCGGGACTCCATGGTAGAGCGTTCTTCTCACTACCAAAGGTCGCGGGTTGGAATTGCAGGTGGTCCACACTTGGGATTTGGTCCGACTGGCTGATGAGGGCTTATACGCCGGAAATGGCCATTCCGGTCTCCCATGTCTTCGTCGGTTCCACTTTCTCAACATATGCTACACGTCGCTATGCAACCGCCTGCGAGGACTCTTAAGTGAGCTCCAGGGCACAACGGAACATACATCTCTCTTAAGAAGATCAGTGATCCACACATTATCATCATATTCTCGATCGCAAATGACAAAAAACGGGCTCGTGGCTCAATGGTAGAGCGTTCTACTCAATTACGAAAGTTCGTCGGTTCGAATCCCAGGTGGTCCACACTTGGGATTGTGTACGACTGGCTGATAATGGCTAATAATCCAGAAATTGCCTTTCCAGTCTCCCTTGTCTTCGTTGGTTCCACCTTAAGAAGAGATGCTACACCTCGTTATACGACCGCATGTGAGGGCAATAGTATGAACTTCAGGGCACAACTGAACATATATGTTACTTAATCAGATCAAGGATCCACACTCTATCATTATAGTCCCGATCGCAACCGTCAAAATAAAGAGCCCGTGGCTCAATGGTAGAGCGTTTGACTCAATTACCAAAGATTTCGGGTTCACATTCCAGGTAGTCAACACTTGGGATTGGGTATGACTGGCTGATGAGTGCTTATAAGACAGAAATGGCCATTCTGGTCTCCCTTATCTTGTTCGGTTCCACCTTAAATATATATATATATATATATATATATATATATATATATATATATATATATATATATATAAAAGTCATGTCCGAATCACCTGACTCCATGTCCTGCACTTAATAATTTCAGAAATTATTTACCCGATTATTCTCTGGAGTCCATATACCAGAAACCGCATAGAGAACGCTGGGGGACCCACTGAGGAGCCGATCCCCTCGTTGCTGTGTCACACAGCAGCAGAAACATCGGCGAAACACGTGTCTGGGCTTTTAGCTAGTACCTATGTCGGAAGTACGGTATAATATCTGTGTCAAATAAGATTCATACTACTTGTAGTACTACTTGTTTGTAGAATGGGCATTACGTGGTTATTCCACAGTGGTTGATTGTCTTCGACCCAAAATTTTCATTGAAATTTCGGGTCTGACCCTAAAAAGTCATGTCCGAATCACCTGACTCCATGTCCTGCACTTAATAATTTCAGAAATTATTTACCCGATTATTCTCTGGAGTCCATATACCAGAAACCGCATAGAGAACGCTGGGGGACCCACTGAGGAGCCGAACCCCTCGTTGCTGTGTCACACAGCAGCAGAAACATCGGCGAAACACATGTCTGGGCTTTTAGCTAGAACCTATGTCGGAAGTACGGTATAATATCTGTGTCATATATATATATATATATATATAGCACAAATATATTGTATATTTATATATATTTATATTTATTTATATATATATTTATATATATATATATATATATATATATATATATATATATATATATATATATATATATCATATGATGAAATTGAACCGACAAAGACAAGGGAGACCGGAATGGCCATTTCTGGCTTATTAGCCGTCATCATCCAGTCATACCCAATCCCAAGTGTGGCACACCTGGGATTCGAATCCGTGACCTTTGGTATTTGAGTCGAACGCTCTACCATTGAGCCACGGGCTCGTTGTTTTTGTCGGTTGTGATCGGGAATATGATGATAGTGTGGGGCTCACCGATCTGCTTAAGGAACATGTATGTTCCGTTGTGCCCTGGAGCTCAGACTAGAGCCCTCGCAGGCGGTCGCATAGCGACGTGTAGCATATGATGAAATTGAACCGACAAAGACAAGGAAGACCGGAATGGCCATTTCTGGCTTATTAGCCGTCATCAGCCAGTCATACCCAATCCCAAGTGTGGCACACCTGGGATTCGAACCCGCGACCTTTGGTATTTGAGTCGAACGCTCTACCATTTAGCCAGGGGCTCGTTGTTTTGTCTGTTGTGATCGGGGATATGATGAAAGTGTTAGGCTCACCGATCTGCTTGAGAAACATTTATGTTCCGTTGTGCCCTGGAGCTCAGACTAGAGCCCTCGCAGGGTGTATATATATATATATATATATATATATATATATATATATATATATATATATATATCCACATATATTATGATAGTGAGGTATTCACCACTCTGGCTAAGGAACAGGTATATTCCGTTATGCCCTGGAGCTTACTTTAGAGCCCTCGCAGGCAGTCGCATAGCAACTTGGAGAATATGACGATAAGGTGGAACCGACAAAGAAAAGTGAGACTGGAATGGCTATTTCTGGCTTATTAGCCGTCGTCAGTCAGTCATAACCAATCCTACGTTTGGATCACCCGAAATTCAGACCCGATCGCAAAACCGACAAAACAACGGGCCGGTGGCTCAGTGGTAGTGTGTTACACTCAATGACCAAAGATCGTGGGTTCAAATCTCTAGTGATCCACACTCGGGATTGGGTATGACTGGCTGATGACGGCTTATAAGCCAGAAATGGCCCTTCCGGTCTCCCTTGTCTTTGTTGGTTCCACCTTATCATATATAAATTACGAGAATTTAAGGCAATCTATCGGAAGGATGGTTTTTATCATCGGGCTTTTAATGCTTGTACTTGTGCAAATCATCGGGGATAGGCAAAAATTGTATATCCATAAATTATATAGGTAACTGTTCACTCCTGATAGGTAAATCATTCCATTTTTTCATTTTTCCTGCTTTCTTGGCCAATTGGTACCTGACAGCCTTGTACAGTGCTAATAGATCAATGTACACATAGCTAATAGAAGCGAAGCTGCGCGTTTCCGGACATAAGTGACAAGAACATGCGATTTCGGGAACCATGGTTTTATTTTCCTAACATTTTAAGCTCAATCAAGATTCCTTCGTCAGAGGTAAGTATAGTATCACGCCTCACAGTATTGATAGGTAATGACGCTTATGTTACTACTGGCTTTCTAAGGTTGTCGAATTTGCCTAGGTGAGGGGCCGGGTTAGGGGTGGAGATCCTCAGTTGTCATGCTGTTTGATGAGGAAGGTGGTGTTTCGAACTAAGTGATTATCCTTCGCCAGTTCATATCACCCGTGGTCAACGGGGGAGGGCAGATGATGGGTCGGTCAAGGGCCGTCGTTTGCACTTTGGCAGCAGCTGTCAGTACCCCCATCGACCTCAGCTGTCGTCCGAGGCTGATAATTTTAATTGCGATCTCACCTCCGTCTGTTTTAGTTGTATAAGTGGTTGAGCTGGACGCGGTGATAAGTGTTCCTTCTTCGGGTCTGAGTTGCTTTGTACTGGCGTTTGTTTCCGCCCTGAACTCACCAATATACGAATGCACGTTCGGTCTATGTTCGCGTTTGCTCTTTTGTTCATTGAGCTACGTCCGGATGGCTTGGTAGGCTGCAGAAAGTGCCACATATTTCAAGGAAATAATTTCTGCTTAGGTGACCAAAACGTTCGTTCGTTTATAGGTCCAGACCCTAAATTTGATTAACATTTGTGTCGAAGAAAATCAACACGTAACACCTACTCTACAAACACGTACTAATACAATTATTTTTTATTTTAGAGAGCAAGGATATTATACCGTACTTCCAACATAGGCAATAGCTAAAGGCTCAGACACGTTTTTCGCCGACGGTTCTGCTGCTGCGTCACGCAGCAATGTGTCCCCCAGCATTCTCTACGCGGTTTCTGGCATTACGTGGTTATTCCAAGTCGGTTTATTACCTTCAACCAAAAATGTTAGTTAAAAATTTCCGATCTGGTTCAAAAAAATGTTATTTCTCAGTGACTTATGTGCATGTCCTACAGCAAAAATCCCTCAGGTTCCTTGAGGCATATGGTTTTTGCTTCAAAACGTCATTAAATTAGATTGAATAGTAAAACTGAGTGGAATGGTTGAAGCAGGAATATCACCTACTTATTTTTTTCCCCAGAACACACGGTAAAAGAACTATTTAGACACGCGTGATCTGAGCTTGCGGATATCACTGAGCGATCCGCGCTGTACGTAGGGAGGTTATCAATTAGCAATTCAACTCAGACCTTGCAATCAGTCCAATGTGTGTGGTGTGGAGCGGCTGACGGGTGGTCTGAGAGTCAGGCTGCGATGGCTCCTTCTTACCGTGAACTCCGACTAGCTCACACATGTGAGCTGTGAGCAGTTCAACACCCTTTTGTGGGAAATCCTGGTGCTTTGTTTGAAAGGGGGCAGGTCGTGTACCTAGTATATCGCTTAAAAGCCATGAAATAAATTTTATCGTAATGATTACAGGAAGCCATTCCCTAAGACAAAGCATACTTATTCTCACATAACTCCATGAAAGTTTTGACTGGAGACTTGTACTATGCGACTGAGCCTGAAAAACGTTTCCTTGAACTGACGGTATTCGAAGAAGGGGAACAAAAGGATTCCTAACTCCAAGTATCTCCGAGTGGTATAGAGAAGAACTGTTTTGTAATGTTTTTAGAAAAGCCCACTTGGATTCGGCCCTAGAAGAAGTCATGCCCGTTCCTCCTTGGTTATGAAAAAAATCCAAATCGAGAATTCCGATAATGACGATGAGGACGATTATGGTAATGATTGTGGAGGTCGTGGTAGTAGAGATGGCGGTGGTGGTCGTGGTGTGCGTTATAGATAATTTTCTATTGGTTGCTTCAAATTGGTGTCCTTTAATGAACTATTTCAACTTCCAGTACAAGAACAGGCAATGAAAGCAACATTGATCGTTAGCTTTATTTTGAATAGATTACATTAAACTGAATTATAAAACCGACGAGAAGTTCAAAGTGTGTTTTTCTTTTAAAATAATCACCAACCAAATATTAGGGAAAATACGCAGGCAACCTACAGCTTAGCTGCATGAATTGAGTGTGTCAGTTCTTGAATGGACATCTTTCCACCGGCTTATGCGAGTCGTCTGGGAAAACATTTCTGTCTATTTTTTATTTACTATTAATGATTTTTGATGCCCAAATAATATTAATCGTAGGTCCCTGAAATTCTCACAGAAACTAATTTTTGCACTGTTTACATCAAATTATCACTTATTTAAATCTTGCACTCTATGAAATTATGTTTTTTTCATTTTAAAATAAAATATTCGTGTTGCTTGGTTATTTTTAAACAGAAACAGCCTTTATATCTTACGCAAGTTTTCCAAACTAAAGTTGAACTCAAATCTTGCCAATTTCTTTCCTAGCGACTTTCGTTTAAATTTTCAGACAAAGAATTTGCACAACAGATTGCAAGTTGAGGTTTGCGAATTTCGTAATTATGGGTTTAATCTCCGACAGCTATGCCCTAATTTTCCCTCCCCTTGCCTTGGTTTCAAATAACCAATTAACTGCTCAGAGTTGAAAACAATTTTCTAACCATTTTGAGGTCATACCCAGGAATGTGCCTGCACACAAATCTCCCTTCATTTGCGCCCTCTGGTTCTTACTTCCATTTCGTTTGAAGTTTTCGCTTGCCCAACTGTAATTGCCACGCAAATGAAAGCAATTAATGAAGTGGCTGATTGGTTACACCCTGTCAATGATTAATCACGTATTTGCAGACAGATAACAGTTTGGGTGAATTTCGGCTGACCGTAACATGCTTTCCTTGCTTTCTGAAACACTTTCAGTCTGTAAATTATGTTTGACTTTCTTTTCACAGAAGGTGTGATTCGTCGCTTAAATGTGGCAGCGTTTTACAGCCTCTGTTCAGTACCAAAGTGTAAAGAGCAATGGATTATATTCGTATATTATAATAACTATTGAGGGCTGTATTTAAGTTTACCCAACGAGATATGCGAGAATGAACACGTTTTACATTACATTATTTTAACCTGGACGTATGAATTTCGTTTCGTTGATCATTAGCAACTGTGTGCGACAGATGAGGTGTGCTTGCTTCCTCACTGAATACTCTATCGTGCTCGGTTTGGTTTTTAATATCTATCTTATTATTGACTGGTAGCTTATGCCAACACAAGAGATTATCAGTTCCACTTCAATAAAGTCCCAAGGACGATAAATCTAAGACACACTCCTGATTTTTTTCTAAGCATTCAGCTTGAGTATCTAATTTATCTGAAGACGTACCGATAGGCGATCGTGACTTCAAAATCTGGTAGTTATTAGCGTAAATTTTCAGTTAGACAGCATTTCAGCACACCATAAACAGGGATGAAACCTGTCTCGATTCAATTTGATGGTTGACAGGAATAACTGTGTCATAAAATTAGGGTCAACTGGCAAAACATGCAAACTAACCAAATGTTTATTTGTAAAAAGCTTACTTTTACGCATAAATAACTTGGATATCATTCCGAAATCAATAGTATTTAAAAGTTCAGGCACGTGCTTTGCCCATTTTCGCACCTCAGTTAAGCGTACGCGAGGGATTTCACCCGAAAGTTCAGTTCAGCTCGGATTTCTTGAGCTGAACAATTTTAAATTCCCTATTAGATATAAAACGTCCAAATAAACACCGATAAGTAAGAAAAAGTGAAGAGGAGGTTGTATACACAACCCCAAGCGAAAGCAAGCAGCAGCCTGAAGGTCAAAAATAAGTAATCCTAAATGGCTACTTACAACACGCAAGTGGCATAAAGAACTGTAGTTGAAGTGGCTACTTGGTAAGGAGCTTGATTCACGTCAATTTTGCACTTGAAGAAATCCACAGGGTTGGAAACAATAACATCCACGGGCAAAGCTTTTGGCTTCCCAGCGCTTCTGTCATGACTTTCCTCAATACTTCGGTTCGTGAATGCAAACAAATTGCTCAAATATTAGTCTTAATTTGTCCCAAATGTTCTACCGTCTATACAGACGTCGATTGGTCAGTACACCTACTCCGGTGCATTTGTGAGTGGAAATTAAACAGTGATCCTCGTGGAAATACTTTTGATAAAATCTCTTCGATGAGTATAAAATTCGGTGTCCTAGAATCTTCAAAAAACCTGTACTCATTTTCTGGTGTTTTTTGTGGCCGTGCACTACGACGAGTCAGGCATTGATCGGCACATTGGGTTGGATCCCGTGTTCAAACATCTCAGAGGAAAATGGAAGAGACATCAACCAATGATTACAGATAGACGTCCACAGCGGCCGCATATGGGTTCAAAAAGCACATGAGTATCGATGTTTTGAAGCACATTTGAAATGTTAACGTTTTTTGCAAATTTACTCAAGTCTGAATACCCCCCGGGATACCAGCGTCGAAAACGTAAAATAAAGTTTCCTTCTTTTTCCAAAAGTACCCACTGGCCTTTAAATTGCATTAATGGAATGCCCCTTTGTGAGTAAAGATACGAGGTCCAGATATATTATACCGTTCAGCATTCCCGAAAAGTCAAGAGAAGAAAAAGAGGCACTATAATGCTACACTGTATTGGTGCTGAGGTTTCGGAAACTTCCTCGTTTCCATCATCAGATTGGTGAGGTGGTTGTTCTGCTTGCCTGGATGTGTTCTGTCTTGCCGCCTGTTGCGTGTTATAAGCATGCTTGACGCATGCATTTCAACTTGCCTGCTGGCCTAGGATTGGCACCTGAGGAAACGAAATCGTTGATTCAGGCACTTCGACAGACCAAAGGTCGGGGTGCCACGAAAGGAGACTATGGGACATAAGGGTACTCCTAGTTGATGCACTTTTGGCAGATCATAGAAACACGCCATCACGGCATCTGTGGCTTTTGCGGTCCGTGCCTCCTTTTTTTGAGGGCCCCTGCCTTCCTTATTTTGCCAATCACCCGGTTGACGTTGTTCACGTGCTTCTTGAACTGTCCAGTTTCCGAGAGCTCATATGCATCTGCGTCCTCCAACCAGCCTTGAAATTTCGTCGTGTAGTCAGTCTCGTCCATGACAACCATCGAGCGTCCCTTGTCGGCGAGTAGAGTGACAATATCCTTCATCTTCCGAAGTTTAATTAAGTCCCAATCTTCTGCTTCGGAAATCGTCCTCTGAGGTTTCTGGTGGAGGGGAAGCGTTGACAATTTCTGTCGCACGGCATTCTTAGAGTCTTCGTTTGTTTCACACTTCTGAACGGGCTAAATTATCTGGACCTTGTATCTTCACTCACGTTGATTCATACTATGCGCGCACAGCCCTTCGCTCAGCACGCAGATGGGTGACATTTGCCAAACGAGAGCCATCCACCTATTCTCAGCTGTAGTTCCTGCACCGTTGCCTTGATAAGAATGTCTTGCCGAAATGACTTAGATATGGGACTGCCAGTGAAAACTGACCTCTGCCAACGAAAAATAACAGATTTTAAAAAAGAGGATGATCTGAGTATTGATACAAGACTGTCACTCTCGCACCCATAAATATAGACGAGAGATAGAACGGCACTTCTCCACTTGCCAGTCGATCATTACCACACACGATCTGCAAACCTTGAAAGGGACAATACTCAGTAATGCGCACTGTCACCGCAGGTTGCACAACAGCCAACTACTTGAGAAGTTCGGAAAAATAAGTCCACCAATGCAGCCTCTTACTGGTGATGTCTTGGTTCACAACCTCTCCTCTCATCCTGTCGCACAGCAGCAACTGGCAGTTGTATCCTATGATACTAAGTTCAACAGGAGAGATGCTTGACCAGAGGACTTCAGCACATCCTTCGAATCAGCGCTCCAGACGTGTCAAACAAACCAAGAGTCTAAGAATGCCGTGCAACAGCAAGTGTTAACGCTTCTCATCCACCACAAACCTCAGAGGACGATTTCCGAAGCAGAAGATTGGGACTTAATTAAACTTCGGAAGATGAAGGATATTGTCACTCTACTCGCCGACAAGGGACGCTCGATGGTTGTCATGGACGAGACTGACTACACGACGAAATTTCAAGGCTGGTTGGAGGACGCAGATGCATATGAGCTCTCGGAAACTGGACAGTTCAAGAAGCACGTGAACAACGTCAACCGGGTGATTGGCAAAATAAGGAAGGCAGGGGCCCTCAAAAAAAGGAGGCACGGACCGCAAAAGCCACAGATGCCGTGATGGCGTGTTTCTATGATCTGCCAAAAGTGCATCAACTAGGAGTACCCTTATGTCCCATAGTCTCCTTTCGTGGCACCCCGACCTTTGGTCTGTCGAAGTGCCTGAATCAACGATTTCGTTTCCTCAGGTGCCAATCCTAGGCCAGCAGGCAAGTTGAAATGCATGCGTCAAGCATGCTTATAACACGCGACAGGCGGCGAGACAGAACACATCCAGGCAAGCAGAACAACCACCTTACCAATCTGATGATGGAAACGAGGAAGTTTCCGAAACCTCAGCACCAATACAGTGTAGCATTATAGTGCCTCTTTTTCTTCTCTTGCCTTTTCGGGAATTATAAACGGTATAATGTATCTTGACCTCGTATCTTTACTCACAAAGGGGTATCCAAAGAATGCAATTTAAAGGCCAGTGGGTACTTTTGGAAAAAGAAGGAAACGTTATTTTACGTTTTCGACGCTGGTATCCCGGGTTGTCTTCAGACTTGAGTGAATTTGCAAAAAATAGTTAACATTTCAAATGTGCTTAAAAACATCGATACTCATGTGCTCTTTGAACCCATATGTGGACGCCGTGGACGTCTACCTGTAATCATTGGTTGATGTCTCTTCCATTTTCTAATGAGATGTTTGAACACGGCATCCAACTAAATGTGCCGATCATTGCCTGACTCGTCGT
Organism: Schistocephalus solidus; assembly: GCA_017591395.1. NCBI lineage: Eukaryota > Metazoa > Platyhelminthes > Cestoda > Diphyllobothriidea > Diphyllobothriidae > Schistocephalus > Schistocephalus solidus. The sequence goes on along the minus strand of WEDG01003240.1, from coordinate 242,940 downwards.
AGTGCACGGCCTCAAAAAACACCAGAAAATGAGTACAGGTTTTTGAAGATTCTAGGACACCGAATTTTATACTCATCTAAGAAATTTTTATCAAAAGTACCTCCACGAGGATCACTTGTTTAATTTCCACTCACAAATGCACCGGATTAGGTGTACTGACCAATCGACGTCTGTATAGACGGTAGAACATTTGGGACAAATAAAGACTAATATTTGAGCAGTTTGTTTGCATTCACGAACCGAAGTATTGAGGAAAGTCATGTAAGAAGCGCTGGGAAGCCAAAAGCTTTGCCCGTGGATGTTATTGTTTCCACCCCTGGGCATTTCTTCAATTGTAAAATCGACGCAAATCAAGCTCCTCACCAAGCAGCTGCGTGAAACCCATATGCGTAGCCACTGCAACTACAGTTTATTATACCACTTGCGTATTGTAAGTAGCCATTTATGAGTACATATTTTTGACCAACGGGCGGCTGCCTTTTTTCGCATGGGGGTTGTGTATACAACCTCCTCTTCACTTTTTCTTACTTATCGGTGTTTATTTGGATGTTTTATAACTAAAAGGGAGTTAAAAGTTGTTCAGCTCAAGAAACCCGAGCTGAACTGAACTTACGGGTGAAATTCCTCGCGTATGCTTAACTGAGGTACGAAAATTGGCGAAGCACATTTAAATACTGTTGATTTCGGAATGATATCCAAGTTATTTATGAGTGAAAGTAAGCTTTCCACAAATAAAAATTAGGTAAGTTTGCATGGTATGCCAGTTGATCCCGATTTAATGACACATTTATTCCTGTCAACTATCAAATTTAATCGAAACATGTTTAATCCCTGTTAAGAGTGTGCTATAATGCTGTTTAACTGAATATTTACGCTAATTACTACCAGATTTTGAAGTCACGATCTCCTGACGGAACGTCCACAGACAAGTTAAATACTCAAACTGAATGCTAAGAGAAAAAGCAGGAGTGGAATTTATATTTATCGCCCATGAGACTTTATTGAAATGGAAATAATAATTTTTTGTGTTGGCATAAGGTACCAGTTAATAATAAAATAAATATTAATAACCACAGGGAGCAGGAAAGAGTATTCAGTGAGGAAGTGAATGCACCTTTCTATCTCATACAGTTGCAAGTGATCACCGAGGGACTTGTCTGGCCTCATAGGACACATCGAAACGAAATTCATACGTCCAGGTCAAAGTAATGTAAATGTGTTCAGACCATACCGCCCCCATTAATTCTCGCATATCTCGTTGGGTAAACTGAAAGACAGCCCTCAATAGTCATTATTATATATGAATATAATCCATTGCTCGTATACACTCTGGTTCGGAAAAGAGGCTGTAAAATGCTGCCACAGTTTAGCGACGAATCACACACCTTCACATAGGCACATTAAAAGTGATTATGTGAAAAGAAATTCAAATATAATTTACAGACTAACAGTGTTTCAGAAAGCAAGGAAAGCGTGTTAAGGTCAGCCGAAATTCACCCAAACACAATTATCTATCTGAAAATAAGTGATTATCCATCGCCGGGGGTGTAACCAATCAACCGCTTCACCAATTGCCTTCATTTGCGTGTCAATTACTGTTGGGCAAACGAAAACGTCAGACAAAATGGAAGCGAGAACCAGAGGCCGCAAGGCGAGGGAGATTTGCGCGCAGGCACATTCCTCGGCATGACCTCAACATGGTTAGAAAATTGTTTTAAAATTTGAGCAGTTAATTGTTAATTTGAAACCAAGGCAAGGGAAGGAAAATTAGGGCATAGCTGTCGGAGATCAAACCCAAAATTACGAAATCCGCAAACCTCCAACTTGCATTCTGTCGTCCGAATTCTTTGTCTAAAAATTTAAACAAAAGTTGCAAAGAGAAAAATTGGCAAGATATGAGTTCACCTTTAGTTTGGAAAACCTGCGAAAGGATATAAAGGCTGTTTCGTGTTTAAAAATAACCAAGGAACACGAATATTTATTTTAAAATGACAAAAACCAAAATTTCATAGAGCGCAAGATTTAAATAAGTGATAATTTGATGTAAACAGTGCAAAAATTAGTTTCTGTGAGAATTTCAGGGACCTACGATTAATATTATTTGGGCATTGAAAATCAATAATAGTGAATAAAAAACAGACAGAAATATTTTTCCAGACGACTCGCATAAGCCGGTGGAAAAATGTCCATTCAAAAAATGGCCCACTCATTTTATGCATCTAATCTGTAGGTTGCCTGCGTATTTTCCCTTAATATTTCATTGGTGATTATTTTAAAATATAAACACACTTTCAACTTCTCGTTGGCTTATAATTCAGTTAAATGTAATCTATTCGCAATAAAGCTAACGGTCAATGTTGTTTTCATTGCCTTTCGTTGTACTGGAAGTTGAAATAGTTCATTAAAGGACACCAATTTGAAGCAACCAATAGAAAATTATCTATAATGCACACCGCGACCACCACCGCCATCTCTACTACCACGACATCCACAATGATTACCATAATCGTCCTCATCGTCATTATCGGAATTCTCGATTTGGATTTTTTCATAACCAAGGAGGAACGGGCACGACTTCTTCTTGGGTCGAATGCAAGTGGGCTTCTCTAAAAACATTACACAACAGTTCTTCTCTATACCACTCGGAGATACTTGGAGTTAGGAATCATTTGGTTCCCCTTCTTTAGAATACCGTCAGTACAAGGAAACCTTTTTCAGGCTTAGTCTTATATTATAAGTCCCGAGTCAAAACGTATATGGAGTTATGTGAGAATAAGTATGCTTTGTCTTAGGGAATGGCTTCCTGTAATCATTACGATAAAATGTATGTCATGCCTTTTAAGCAATATAAAAAAAGTTTAGAGATTCAAAACAAAAAGGCCCTATCACAAAGTCTATGCATACTAGGCACACGACCTGGCCACCCCCCAAACACAAGCACCAGGATTCCCTACAACAGGGGATTAAACTGCTCATATCTCACATGCATTAGCTAGTCAGAGGTCACGGTAAGAAGGAGCAATCACAGCCTGACTCTCAGACCACCCGTCAGCCACTCCACACCACACACATTGGACTAATTGCGAGGTCTGAGGGGAATTGTCAATCGGCAACCTCCCTACCTACGGCGCTGATCGCCCTGTGATATCCTCAAACTCAGATCAGGCGTGTCTAAATAGTTCTTTTAGCGTGTGTTCTTATCAAAAAAATAAGTAGGCGATATTCCTGCTTCAAACATTCCACTCAGTTTTACTATTCAATCTAATTTAATGACTTTGTGAAGCACAAACCAGATGCCTCAAGGAATATAAGAAATTTTTCCTCTATACAGGAGTATGTCCGTGGAAGTAATTGAAAAGACTATGCCAGAATGACAAACATACTTTGGCCAGAGAATCTAGCATGCCGAGGAAATAGGACAAAGTTCCCTGCAAGCATGTTTTAGAAATCGTTTAGTCAGCATTGTGAAGTACCTACAGAAACCAGAGAGAGACATATTCCAAAATCAAAATCTGAACATTCTACTTATTGGACGACTCCCATATATATTCTTCTGTCCAACAAAATCCGATGACCGATTTTTATTTTCACTCTATATGATTAAAAGCTTTTGTTCTGTTTCGCAAGTCTGAAGAAGAAAATGTTTCATTCTTCTTAGGTTATATTGTTGCCTCTTTTGATATAACGGTTAAGTAATGGTTGTTTTTTAAAGTTTCAATTATATCTGAACACTAACAGACAATCAAGGGCAACAAGTCTTCCATAGGCAGTAAAAATGAACGAGGTAGGTGAAAATAAGTCTCTTTAAATCCATTATTACTAGAAGAAAACACAGTTTTTCCCAGCACTGGAAGAGAAATTATCGTTAGTGATATTGATGGTCCAAGTTCTTCCCAACATGCTGAACAAAATATTAAATTTGGAGGCACCTAAACTCCTTACAGAATAAGTCTGCAGTGATTTTCTAAAACACAATTTGATGTTGTGTCTTTGTTGAACCGCATGGGAACGCCCTTATGACGCAAACGCCGCTTTTCACCACACGGTGTATTAAAGATCTTACAGTTGCTGTTTTATAATTACAGGAGACGCGATGGAAATAACCCTAGTGCGATGACAGCTACTGTGAATATCAAAGACACGAAAGCTCTAGGTAGCCAGGACTTGTGAGAACTTCCCGTATTGGCATAAGCACCTTTTAAAACCCCCAGAAAAAAGTATAAATTTCAGACTCAACGAGACTAGAGAAATCACGCCCCTGCCGACTCAAACTATAAAGGGAAAATGGGATAATGACAGCTTTATTCAGCCGTAAAGAGTAACTGGTTCTGAAAACGCAGGCTTTCTTTCCTTTAAAAACACGGGAAAAAATATCAACACAAACATTCATTTCTGGAGGGATGTATAAAGTAGGATGTCTCCCCTACATTATTTGCTGAGATTGGTTTCAATATTTCCACAGACAGTAAGTAGCCGACAAGGACGGTACCATTTCACTACCAGCATACCATCATCATGAACACCAGGCCAGTTGTGACCCTAATCCACGAAAGCTGTGGCCGACGACCAAAAATTCACCAGTCACCTTATTGTTTGGCTTTAAACCAATCAAAGTCAATTAATTTCATCGGTGCCACTCCTGCTGCAAAGTTATTTAATTTTATTCTAAACGAACCTACCTGTAATCGGTTGCTTGATTTCCTCTCGAACAAATGAGCATGAAGACAGTTATAGTTTACTCTTTTCCGCTTAAACAAGCCGCCCCTTGTCTAATTCAAAACAAACTGATAAATGTCAACAGTTTTAACGTAGATTCGACGCACATGCAAGAAACAGCCGATACTACTGTTTCCTTCTATCAGACAAGGTGACGTTGATAGCAAAAACCCTGGGCTCACCATCGGCCACTGCTATTTGGGAGAGCAACTCAATGATCTGCGCGCAGAAATGCCCCTTCAGGTGTCTTGCAGCTTACCTTAATTATTGCGTCGCTAGATGCACACCCATTGCCCGGAGCCGGGGCAAAGTGGGGACCCAAACGTGACCGCTACAAGAAAAGCGTTTGGCGTCTATAGATATGAATAAAGTTCTTAACTTGCTATTGGCTACACTACAGGCTTAGTAAAATAATCTAAGCTCAGGATATTTTTAGTTGCACAAAATGCAACATTCTGCTTGAGCAAAATTGCGTAAAACTCGTAGTTTTTTTTACAGAAAAGCCTGCAATGGACTTTACACAACATAGACAGAAGTGTTTGTTAGAGTTTAATGAAAAAAGATACATCACGTTTTTCCTACCAGTCAAATTTACCTTTTTTTCTTCATAACATCACCAAAATATTTCTTGGTGGGTTGCCGTTGGTCAGAGTAACATAATGTTGTGTCTCCACCTGATGTTTATTGGGTATGCAAAATTGTTCAAGAACCAAATTAAAAATATGCCCGAGGCCTTTTAGAACGTATTCCTCTTAAACAACTAGTAAGTGCGACTAAACCCTTTCACCCTCAGTCGATCGCTCGTGTGCCTTGACTATCGTAATTAGCTCTCTTATGCACTCAGGTGACCTAAAATAATTATTTTTAAACGATTTTTATAAATATAGTACAAAAGCCTTTCACAGGGTTGCCATTGGGTGTTATCCTTGTGAGCGAGCAGGATCGGATGATCAAAAACCAGTGCACATTCTGACTGCGCGATTCTCCTTTCTTCTCTCTACTCTTATTCCCGTTCTCGAGCATTTAATAGCCCTCTTTTTAAAAAGTGGGATATTCAACGTATAATGTGGCAAAAATGATTTTCATACAAAAAGCGGTTCACTTGCTCAACAGATTCATTTATTTTTATTACACTTAGAACGCAGAAGGGGAAAATATTTAAGGAAGTTTATTTTCGAGCACTATGGTTGAACAACTACAGGTAGAGCATATTTCGTTATGTGTTTGACATAAACGAGTCTTATGAGGGTTTATTTTTTTAGAAAATCATAATGCATCGTAATAAGACACCGTGGACACTAAGTACGAATGAAAGAATGCAGTTGCAATTTGGCAGGAGTAATTTTTGTCCACAGAGAAGGAAAATGTTTGGGTATCTATAAATTAGAGTAAGTGCGGAAGATTTGCGAAGATGGACAGTGACCAGACCGAAATAATAAAAATTTTGAAAGAGGATCTGGCTTAGACGTAGTAAAGAACACCTTAAACTGGATCAGTACCTATTCGAAAAACCATGCTAATTAATAAAAGTGGTCTTTAATACAAAATATATGCCAAAGTCATTATACTACAAGAAGACCACATACTATTTCGTCGATGTGTTCGAAAACTCAAAAACTGACAAAATTAAAGCGAGATTACTTCCGCATTTTGTTTGGCTTTGAAAACAATTAAGGCAACTGTCAAACGCCATTGGTCCCTTGGTTTGCATGCGAACTCCTAAACACAAGTTGCTGTGACGTACATGGTCAGCGCAAGTTGTACATGCTTCAAATGAAATGGTTGCCATGCGAACGGTGAATTTGCACTGAGTTGCATCGAAGTTCCGAGATTTCTGCAGCCCCATCACCTTTGGGTTTGAATTGTGACCTCACTTAAAAGCTATTGGCATTATAGCCAGTTACCGCAGCAGAATATATACCCCTGAATGAAAACTACTGCCTACACACGCTCAACAAGCTTTGGTTTCGGAGAGGTGGACTTTTGTTTCACCTTATGCAATACGTTCTGAGCGGTAGGACGCAAATTCAAAGAACACGTGGCCTTGCAATGAATTCCAAGGAAATTATATAAAAGGTTAAGTGTAGGGTTAGGTTTATGTTTAAGGTTTAGGTCAACGTTGGGGTTTGGGTCATGATTAGGCTAAGGGTTACGATTTGGGTTCGTGTTAACTGCAGGGTTTAGGTTAAGATTACGGATAGAGTCAAGATTAAAGTGAGAGTTTCATTTAATGTTAGGGTTAGTGTAAGCGTTAAGGCATAAGTTTATTTACCTTTCCTAAAATTTACCCTAAATCCACCTTTTTTAAGCTGGTGGGGCGTTTCCTATTCTCGTGTCCTGTTTAGATGGCCATAAAAGGCATCCCTTCTTACATAATTATTTGAAGATACTTCAAAATCACAGGATAAATGGCATTCAAAAATAAGATGTTGGTGACGAATCAAAAGATGATATTTATGATTATCTGCAGTAAAAAGCTTTAGGATTTCGACTTTCCTATTTCGTCTGAGATCGGACTCACAGTGAGCTATGCAAAGGTGTGGTTGAGACATGACATACGATGCATTTTTCATAATAAACCCAAGAACTAAAAGAATGCTTCACACCCTGATTTTGCATGATACTTTTAGGCGCACAAGAGTTATTTCACTACCGAAACCATGTCCTATGGCCTATTTAAAAATTTCAAATAGCTAATTTCACTTGAAAATAATTGGGTATCCGGTAGAATCAAACCGTCCGTGGCTTCAGGTTACGAACTCACTCAGAATCGGTTATATTCCTGTCATTCCCACAGGCATGGGAACGCCAAAAAACGTAATAGGGATAGCCCTATCATAACTTCCCGGAATACTAAATATTCCCGTATTTTAAATCTAACCCTTACCTAAAAATAAACCATAACCGTAATCTTAACCCTCCCAAACACCTTAATCCTCTCCTTAATTTCCATTGCATTTAATACAAAGCCACCTCTAGTACGGGTGATCCTGCGCCAGGAATTCGAATAAAAACCGCAATGAAACAACTTTGCATGCCACAACATGGATTTAATTGTTAACGCCCAAAGGGCTACTTCCTGCAGATATGAAATAATAAATAAAATCAGGCCTTCTAAAAAGCATAGTAGGTACCTGCGCATTTTAAACCCAGGTGGCTTACATAAACTATCCTTTATAAACTCGCTATAATTTTTTTAAGCCAATGTGGCCATTTGCTTAACAAAATAGGCACATAGTGATTTATTAGATGCCGAATCAAACAAGGTCATGGACTTGGAGACACCTTTGAACCTGAACTAAGCAATAATATGATATCACGGGAGAGAAGGAGGATGAAGACAGAAATACGAATGGAATATTTACAGAATTGTCCGTGACTTAATTTGCATTTATTCAGCCAATCAAAACGCTGACAAGAAAGGCAATCTTGTGCACGCATACGCCGCTGATGTTACACAGACGGTGCTTACAGAAACTCAGTTCATCAGAGCCTCACACCAGCCATTCTCTGCTGCTATTACTAATAGAGGAATGGACTATAAATTGTTGCGTTCAACACAAAGAAATCTCCAAAAGCAGAATAATTTATATCGTTTGGTGTCTTTCAAAGTAATTTATATAAGCAAGCAGGGATAACTTGAAGAGTTCAAACCAGTTCCATATTTCAAAGGATAATACTGTGTTGATTTGATGGAGGTTCCTATTTTTCAATCCTTTATTGTTAGATAATAAGAGCTAAACCTGATAAAAGTGAAAACGGCTTCTCTGTTTCTTGCAGCTATATTTGCGATGACAGCCACAAAGAATCCTAAGGCAGCTAACCCCACTGACTCTCTTTTACTTAAAATCTTGGAGATCAAATGGGATCCAACGTGAGGAAAATGAGCTCTTGGATGGGTGTTCAGCAACATATCAATTTATGGCACCAAGCTAAATCGCTCCGAGGACACTGAACTCCATGGACTATGTTATGCGTCCTTTCAACCTAATTTCAGTAGCCATACAAAGCTAACTACAAGACAAGATAAGTACTTTTGAAACTTTAAGCTTTACATGTCTAAACCACAAATATTGCCTGCTGTTGAAATCAGCAAAAGGGTCTCTACTTGCAACAAGGTTTCGGCTTAGGAACCCAACTTGCCTTCATATTGCCTTCATATGTTTGCTAATATTTTGATTATGTAGTCATTTCTGATATTTTTTGTTTTCTAGGCAACAAGCGGAATTACTCCAGTTTTTCTCTCTTTGCATAATCATCAGAATCTAGAAGTTTTGTAGAAAAACAACGGCTATATGTCAAAACTGCGCTTAACAGACTCAAAAATGAACTACTATGATTTTTTAAATTCCTTTGAAATAGATCTGAATAAGCGTAAAAGCCACCTGCAGCGGGACGGAAGCGGGCATTACGTTAGGTAGATTTGCATCGAAACACACCAGTTTGCTGTTCTTGACGCAAAAATAAGGGCTGCATTCCTACCGTCAATCACCATTAGCGCTATTATAATGCCCTGGGAGTACCAAATCACTAGAAGCATCGACCTGCAAAAACTGTACTTTAAAAAAGGGCCATTGAGCAGTATGAATTTTGCAGGTATATTTTATAGTAAAAATGCACGAAAGTACTTTTTGTGCGCATTAAGTAAAAAAACATTTTCATTAAAGTGATATTTGACGAAAAGAGATCTTTCGGTTTCAAAAAAGTGTTTTTAATAATGAGATTTTTTAAGACCGTCACATGTCTAGTCCGAAAACATCGTATCTGTCCATATATTAATATTGATTATAACGTATATAACACGTTCTACATTCAAGCAAACGTTTATGAGTACTGCTTAACATCTTCCTTTTAGCTTAGAGATATGGGGGGTTTTACTTAGCTCAAACGTAACTTATCTGTATTTCTGAATCCCCAATGTAAGTGTACCAGCTGATCGTGTTCAAACTCGTGCGGCAATGCAAATCGTGTTTCAAAACCGAAAGTTACCCTTACTGCAAATAAAAACTTTAAGAACAGTACAAAAAGCATATTTCGTGTGTTTTTTAAAAAAAATAGTTAAATATATCAAGGCACAAAAAACGGAAAAAGCCATACGACCAAAATATTTCTTTTTCTCCAGACGGTGGAAAGAAGCTTGTTTAAAAGCTCACATCCTGAACTGACGGAAATATCTTGGATTTAAGCTGTGCGACGAATTATAATGCAAAAAATATTTTTGAAGAGGAACTGCGTTTAAGAATTTCGCTTGACCTTTCGCAAAATAGAAACTCTACTGTAATAGTAGAGAAAATGCGATTCCCAGGTGTTTAGACAGAAGAAGAAGGAGCCTTCCCTGGGAGAGTTATATTGGTTGTGTGACGTTTCCAGCAGTTGTTTCGTCTACCCATCTTCAGAGAATGGAGATTCATGCTCACGCTTCCCATTATATGCCACTTGTTTGCCTGTCAACACTGGCTGGAAAAAAAAACTGCTGGAAACGTCAAACACAAAATATACCTCTCCAAGTAAATGCTCCTTTTTCTTCATCTTCTTGTTCTTCTTGTTCTTGTTCTTGTTCTTCTTCTTGTTCTTCTTGTTCTTGTTCTTCTTCTTTTTCTGACTTACCACCTGTAAATCGCATTTTCTCTACTATTACAGTAGAGTTTCTCTTTTGCGAAAGATTAAGCGAAATTCTGAAATGCAGTTCCTCTTCAAAAATATTGTGTTGCAATATTAGCTGTCTCGCAGCATAAATCCAAGATATTTCCGTCAGTTCAGGATTTGGGCTTTTAAATAAGCTTCTTTCCACCATCTGGAGAAAAAGAAATATTTTGGTAGTATGGCTTTTTCCGTTGTTTTTTATGTCTTGATATATTAAACTATGTTTTTTTAAAAAAAACAAACGAAATAGGCATTTTGTACTGCTCTTAAAGTGTATATTTGCAGTAAGGGTAACTTTCGGTGTTGAAACACGTTTTATTTGTTGAACGAGTTTGAAAACAACCTGTCGGTACACTTACATTGGGGATTCATAAATACAGGTTAGTTACGTTTGAGCTGAATAAAATCCCACATGTCTCTTAGCTTTAAGGCAGATGTCACGCAGTACTCATAAACTTTGGCAATGAATGTAGACCGTGTTTTATACTTTATAATCAATATTAATATATGGACGGATACGATGCTTTAGGACTGGACATGTGACAATCTTAAAAAATCTCATGAATAAAAGGCTTTTTAAAACCGAAAAATCTGTTTTCTTCAAATATCATTTTTAAGGAAAAAGTTATTTTTTACTTAGTTTGCACTAAAAATTATTTTGTTGCATTTTTTCTATAAAATATACTTGCGAAATTCATACTGCATCAATTGTCCTTTTTTAATGTACAGTTTTTGCAGGCGGGAGTAAAAAAGCTGGTTCAGATGTTAGCATCCTAAATGGATTGATAAACCTTGGGATCAGCTTGTATGATAATTAATATTACACACCTATTTAAGTTTGTTCAAATTGAAAAGAAATTATAGAATTTTGTTTGAGAGGAAATCTACTGTACGTATTTTTTGCATATAAATATTTTCGGCAAACCATGGTTTAGAACAACTCAATGACCGGCATGGCATTCGCAGTAAGACATTTCTATGCAACAGGCGCTCAAATAAACAGCCCGTTAACCAAGTATGACAAAAACTTTATTGATTTTTATGGATAGCGGCAAGGTGTATGCAAACGCCGCGTGACTAAAAAGCCGGTTTTAGCCCGATAACCGGAGTTTAGCATACTTCGTTCCCTGCAGAAATGTCAAGCACGTGATCCGCGAGTTTCTCAAGTGATGGTTCTCAGGACCGTAGTTCATCAACAAGCGTAATGAACCCCTGCTCCCATATTCTGTCATGGCACTTTGCCTGGGCGGGGAAATCAGTCACCGGGGAGTGCGTCGGCGAGTAACAAGTCCATTGACGGCTCACTAAAAGTACAAAGTAAATATCACGCTAATATCCAAGATGCACGGGGAAATTACAGTCATTACCGACTCAGATGCGGACTGACAAGCAATCATCTCATCAACTACGGCTGCCAGAGGTAACCATGAGAGATGTTAATTATAGTGCGCATTTGGTCGAACGGTAACCGCCTCCTATTTATCCTGCATTCCTTGTGCCTTCCTAACCTTTGTCTCCAACTATCGCTGAGGATATTTTCGGGCGAGAATCTGAAACGTCGTGCCCAATAAATTTCTTGTTCCAGCGAGTACATCGGCTTCTTCTGACACGTCAAAAAGCGTTGCAGCTGGTGGGAGAAAGCAGAGAGCTTGCGAGGGTGGCAAAATATTGCAGCGTTAGAATTAAGGAAAAGTAAAATTAAAAATGCCAGATTTCGATAGAATTAACCGAGTTGAGAAGAAGCTGGCTGACAGGCTGGGATTCGAACCTATGTTAATAAATAGAAGACTCCAGGAAGCCACCGCGCCAGCCACGAGACCCCCCGGGAGCCTCAAAGTTTACTCCTGCTTGGTCAGTTAGCTAACTGCATCAGAATTGGTGTATTCCATTCGTTGCAGCTAGCTGGGGGGACAAATTAACCAGGGTGTGTTTAAATTCCCCGTTTCCATTGGGCCTCGCTCCTCAGGTGTAATGAGTGTTGACCTTCCCGTTGCTTTTTGTGTATTTGAATCCAACCGAGGTTGCTGCGTTTACACAATAAGGTCAAATAAATTTAATAGTTAGTTATATTCCTCTTACTCTTTGCTGCAATTGGGTGCTTGCAAAAAAACTTTTCTGCTCTAAGCTATTACATTTTACTACAAAAGTGCAATGAACAATGATCGAAAGCGTCTGTTTACTTTGAATTGTCTAGTCAAACAAAATGTAGGCCAGTATCTGTAGAGGCGGTTATGGAAAAAAATGAATGGTAGCTGCTAACCACGAATGTTTTTGAATTTTGTGGCAGGATTCCATTACCCCTGGGGTGCATGTGGAATGCGACGGGTGTGATGAACAAATATGATTGAAACGTTGAGAAGCGAACTTGTTCATGTTGATAGGTTGATTACTGTTTGTACCAAACACGCCAACCATGTAGACCTTAACGAATGCAATTTCAAAACTGAATAAGCCAAGAGTTTAATTAAACCCCCAAAGGCTAGCATATTAATTTATCCAGTTCCGATGTTTTCGGTAAAAAAATATGTTTGGTGTTCGACACTGCTCGATGCTTCAGATAAACAAACTTAGTGATTGAATTATGCAGGAAAAACATGCGCATATGGCCGAATATTTAATGACGACAACAAAGAGCGCAAATAACTTATTTGATAAGTATTTACAAAAATTGCAAACTCATTTTGGAAGCACGATTACCTTAAGTAAAATGTTTCCTCCTTTTCGTGTGGGCTGAAATATGGAGGATGCATTGACTAGCATCACTTTTTTTGATCTATAAACAAAAACAAAACATGAAAGACAGACAAGGAGATGTCGAAAAGAGTAAAAAGGAGGAAAGTGGGGATTTTACACGCAACCGTGATTTTAGATAGCTGGCTAGATGATGCTAGAGTGGTCTAACTGATGCTCCTCAACTATCTTAGTAAAAGTCTACAAAATTCTCAAAACCGGTCGCACAACCAAGCCTTTTGACATTGTACTGGTTTTTATATGCTTTCATTAATAAACTCGCTCTTTCGATTTGGTCTCAAAAGGCACATAAACCATTAAAGGCTCTTATTTACTAAAAGTTCGCTCCAAACTCTTTTCAGCCGGTTGCATTATGTTTGGTGTCTACTGTTTCCTACAAAAGGCCCTTTAAATGCACTCCGAGTACCGAAAGCTTCAGCTTGCATGGAGGATATGCATGCTGTTAAGAGCTTTCTTGTAATGGCTGCGTCCAATTTGCATACAACACAAAAGCACACGTGCTTCAAGATACAAAAAGGCACTTCAAAGTATGTGTCGGTCAGTTCATTCAAACTAGAAACCCTTTAGCTAGGATGCAATTTTTTTCTTCAATACTATCCAAACTGTGAATCATAAAAAAGACAAAAAACTGCGGTTTCGTTCAAGATTCTGTAGTTTAGATTTAATGCGTTCTTTAATTAACACAAAATAATGATGGATGAGTGTGGCCTTTTAGGAAAATTCTGCGTCTACCAAACTGTAGACTAGGTGAGGGTTTTGCTTTAATAATAGGTTGGTCAACAGTTTGCGCGAGGAAAAAAGATCAAGCCTGAATGAGCTAATACACATCGAGGGATTACGGATAAACAGATGATTTATGATAAAGGCAGTCGAAGGAGACAGAAAAACAATATGCTCTGCTATCTGTCATCATTTTGGCAAGTTTACCTGTATCGGCGTCTCCAGCACAATGTGCATCAAAACTCAAAATCTGTGACTTGAAAAGTTAATTTTATGAGTTAAACTGAGTTTGCGAGTGAGAGACCTTATGAAAGCCTTGACCACAAGCAGGATTTGGCCCCCATGGCCTACTGTCGGTGAAGCACACACTTCAAAAATAACCATGCGTCGGTTGTGAAAGGTCCATGGGAAGCAGCAATTTTGGTGACTTACCCAAAATTGCTTCGATTAGGTTTGCAGATGTAGTAAAAATAATAAGTCACGGGATTGCTGGCTTCCATAATAATTGTCTGGTTGTATAGTATATGGATGAGTAAGTTCTTTAAAAAGCCTTTTTGAATTTGCAAAGAGAGCTGAGACTCGCTGATTAATGTTTAAACTACGGGATTAGCATTTTGCGATAAAAATTACATTCGCTGTAGTGAAGCGTTGATAATATTGCCAGTTGGCTTAGCCAGGTAAGACCCTATATGTAACTTCTTGATTAATTTCACCAAGTTATTGACATGGTAAGTTACAGAAAATGATAGTTAGACCGTTGTTTCCGATAACGCCCATCGTGTGCCGCACAACATGACAGGCACGGTAAATAGCTCACGATTAAGTTTCTAATAATAGAAGAGTAACACGGCATCTATTGCACTCTCTCCTTCCTTATCCATCTGTGCTCGGTGTCAAGACTGAGTCAAGAAAGTAGAAGGCAAGGGAGCAATGTCTGAAAACGCACCTATGCATGCCACTACACCCTTCCATGGGCGTATTTTTGTTAATTCCTGTAATACTCTGATGTGGCCCAACTGTTGGTCAAGCACAGTCTCTTAAGGGAGAATTAATAACATACTGGAGTATACAACATCTGGTTGTAGGGCGCTTGCTTCGTCGTGCCCAAAACAGCCAATAGTATTCCGAGAAAAGAGCAAGCGGATATAGTTTGTGAGCATTTTAGGAAAGTGGGTTACTGCGAATGGCACTTCACAGAAAATCAAGGCCTTATAAGAAAAGGCCAGTTATATATTCAGTTTTTTGTCCATCAAAATCTTGATTGCTAAGACTTATACTAAGTATCGTTAGTGGCGGAAGTTTTTAGGCCATATTCTCTGCTGTTTATACCCAGCTCTGGCTTACTGTATGCTGGAATATCGTCGATGGTCATATTGCATGGGTGACGAACTAAATTTTCGAGAGTCCTTTACAGAGACGAAAAGGAGGATATGTAATTCGAAACAGGGTTTAAAAGTCCTGTTTTACAGACGACCTGCCGAGAAAATTGCTATTCAGATGTAATTATGGTCGAGCATGCAACTTGTACACGAAAGACCACGTTATAAATAGTAAACGCTAATTGTGAGAGAGAACCCTCAATTAATCATTCAAGTAACTATACTTCAAATTCACTGCCGTGAGTTTCGCAGGCAGAACATGAGCAGTGAGATACCACAGCACCAATTTCCAAAACATTGCCTATAATTATGAGCGATTATAAACTTAAAGAGCACCTTTGACTCTTGACAGGGAGTGATGGCTATCAGTGCTAAATTTAAAAGTGCGTGGTTCGGCCCAGCTACTTAACACAACATTTTCTTTTTACGCACCAGTGTCCCCAACCACCAAAATCACCCCTGCCATTTCAAAAGTAGTTTCGCAAGTCCAGTCATCATTTTGCTGTATAACTTGTTATTTTATGTTTTCTGCTTCACTGCTTTCGAAAGAGCAGTAAAGTGGCTAAATGTATTGTTTTTTGAAATAATAAAGTGACTGTGCCACACATTTTGCAGCAAGTATTCTAGGAAACGAGTCCATCAACTCCTGCTGAAAGCATGAGATGCCGTACGTGATGCAATGCGTTGGAAACTAGGCCTGTGTAAAAGATTGGTTTTCGCTTAGATTAATGACCTGTGGCATGGATGGCGGATATGTTCGGCGTTATTCTTTGGTTTGCATTCCTAGCTCTGACGTACTTTATACAGTAGATTGCCTAACTCATGAAATGTGATGCCCGAAATTTAAGGTTGTAGTTTAGCGCACATTTGAGGTTGTTAATTTTGTTTGTTGTACTGATATAAGACACAAAAAGCTATTTACTAAAAAAAGTTCAGTTCAGTTCTCTTTATTGAAGGCTTAACTGGGCGAGAAGGGGCAAAATCCCACGTTTCTTGATTTCCAGGAGTTTTCCTACGTTATTATTCTTTCTGGACCAAACCTTCTTGGTTTTGTGCATTTTACTATAAAGGAATATTTATATAAGCTAGAAAAATTTAAAATAATGCTTTGAGGGAATGGAAAATTTGAGTTAACGATCACGAAAATCAGGTAAATGCAGATGTGAGAAACAACGTTGTTTTCGGGTAAACAAGGACGGATTTAGTTTTAAAAATTAAATTTTGAAAACTTTGTGACGTCTTATGCCAAAACATGCAATTATGAAGTTGTTTTAGTGTATTTTGTTTTATCACACCGATAATTGGAACAGTAAACAAGCATATATACGACAAGCCGCGACATGCCGGCATTTTGCTCTGTCACATTATGCAAGAAAGATGTTTAAACAATATCTATCTGCAGTTGACTATGAAAGAATACGGAAACTTGCAGCAGGAGGAATACCGCGTGAGTCGTTAGCTAGTATTTTCGGTAGCAGTAAGGTCACTCTGTAGCGCATTATAAATAATCGAACCGTGCCTTGAAGAAAGCAGGGTGGACCAAAACGGTTCACAAGTAAGCAGGACGATGATTTTACTCATTGTACACTAAAAAGTATCATTATATACTCATTAAGACCATTAAAAGGGAACATCTGCCGATGTTCTCTATGACCTTAATCAGGAAAAGGATGCAATAATTTGAACTGCACCAGGTAAATGCCACAATCAAGCCGTTTTGAAGTGGGAAACATATTAGAGAACGTTTTTTATTTGCTAAGAATAACATTAATTACAGGCCCTCATTCTGACAGAGAATTTACTTCTGCGATGAGGTCTTATTTTTACATAAGCCGGCTAAGTCAACCCAGATGGTCATATGGGGAAAAGACGTCCCCCAAGGACACTAAATCAACAGAATCTTTCAAGAACTGCCAACGTTTGACGGTGTAAATGGCCATCAAATTTGGCGAACGTGCGATCTGGCGGTCGAAAACGGAGACTATAAATAGCAAGGTGTTCATCAACATTTTAAAGGATGCTTTCAGCTATTACAACATAGGCTGCCGCAGAATGGACACAATAATTTGGCAGGATAATGCCCCAGTTCATCGCTCTAAAGAAGTATGAATTTGATAACGTTTACAATTAAAATCTAACTTTTTAGACATTAGCCAGCCTCTGCGCGTGTGGACTGCAATCCATTTGTATTCCTGCGAACAGTCCGAACTTGAATCCAATCGAAAACCTTTTTGCAATTATCAAAAGAAACTAGTATAAGGCAAAGAAAGGTCTTTCCATGGAAGAAAAACTTGATCTTGTGCTGCATACTCACATTGAACCAACTACTAAAGACAACCTGGCTTCCTCCAAGTCAAACAGCCTTTGTGATGTCATAAATGCAAAAGGACAGTTTAAAAAGTACTGATCTTGTTCATTTGTTTCTATTTTTATATTATTTTTCCGTTTTTATGCACCCCTCCCTCCTTATGAACACCTATATTTTGATTTATTTGGTTGATTTGTAATAAAACTCTTATCTTAAATTCAGGTTTTTCAGTGAAAATTAATTATTTAAATGTTATTAAATATTAATTTACAAAACAATCAATGCCTTATTTTTAAGAACGGTCGTTTCTTTGTGTGTTTAAAACTTTGGGAGACGCAGCATGGACTGAGTTCGCGTGAGAGGCCCTTTCTTGTGAAAACCATGAGATTTAATTAGTAAGAAAATCTACTGGATAGTTAGGCTTTGTGTAGAAAGTTCAAAATAAACCCGAAAAAGAACCAACAAGACAAAATTCACGTTGTCTGCAGGAATATATATTCACAAGACATTTCTGCACACCATGGGGCAGAATCCAATAAAAACGGGACGAGCGTAAATTGATGGATTTTTTTGCATTTTTTAATGGCTTCCAGTTGATATCAATTAAAAAATAACTAATCAGAGTCAACTAAGTTTTAAAACGTATCAAAAAGCACTTCCGTACATTACTGTAACATATTTTTGGTCATTAATTGTTACCTTTGGGGTTTTATCTAAGTATATGGAATAGAAACCCAAGCAAGACAGGAAGATAGTAAATATCTTTCAGATCTTATCATACTTGATAAATTTTAATAACCTTTCCCAAAATAATAATTTACCAAATATATTCTGTCAGTTGAAAACACAAAAGTTATATGCAATTGTAAATAACTAGGCATATCCGGTGAGTATTCCGAAGTGCATCAACAAAGCCTCTCATTGTTTGCTCGTGCAGGTTCCGAAGATATCTGTTGTTAATAAGAGAAAAATGTTTCGGACACCTTAAAAGTGCTTTCTGTGGCACCCTCGAAACCCCATAGTTTGCTTTCCGTTGTGTTCAGAATGTTTTCTCAGAATGCGAGTGCTTGCAAAAATACGCGTCCGACCGATAGGAAAATTCCCAAAACATGCAATTGAATTATTAATGCATTTTGTGTCGTTCGGTTGAAGTAGGAAGTTAGTTGGTTTCCTCAATTGTACTACTTATTTAGATTGACTTAGCGCAACCAATTTTTCATGCAACAGATCCTTGTTAATGTTCTGCAGTTACCGTGAATTCTCTAGTCACATCCGCTATGGCGGTCATTTTGGCAAATTTATCTTTGCCATTACAATCAATCTCACCGCTGAGAATTCCGTAATGCAGTATGTATCCTAACACATGAAACATGACTACGGAAATAAATATAATTTTTTAGGCACATAAAAGGTGTAGTTTTCATGAATTTAACTAGCCTGTTCTAAATAATGCAACTTTTGCATGAAAATATATATTTGTTTATATTTTTCTCCACAAAAAGTTATATAAATTTAAGTAGGAATCTACATTGTCATATATTCAGGCAATGTTGAATGTTAATTAATCCTCTTAACTTCATTTTGCGCATCTGCGTTTGTTTTTCTTTCAAAGGAAAGCAATTTAACGTCGCATCTCATGAAATAAGGCCTTTTACTTTGGAAATGATCTTTGAGTTTGTATAAAGCGTAAGAACGAGGTTGCAGGCAAACAGTTTGACTTTAGAAAACCAGATATTTTATCGATTTTCAAATTAAAATTTGCAAAACTGTGCGAGTTCATGCCCTAAAGTGCAGTAATAATGACCATAGATAGTCTCTTGTTTAAAATTGCCACCATTGTCCTGACATTTGCAAATGCATTATGCAAAATTGCCATAAACTGATTATTAAAATTTTCCAAAAATTATAAAGAAAACGCACAAATTACGGTTTGAGTACGATATCAGTATGTATGTGGTAAAATTATTCTGTGAAAAGAAAGTCGTAGAACGCAGCTTTAAAGAAAGCTGACTGCAATATAAAGGAGAAAAAAATAAGTTCTTACGCTAGCAGAAAATGCATTATACATTTTTCTTGATATTGAAAAAACTGGCCAATGGGGACTCTTTTATTTTGAATTTATCCTGTAAAAAGTGTGACGTACGTAAAAATCTTTGCCAGAGTCCTCTATATAGGCATGTTTTAAATAGAAAACGTATTTAAAAAAAGTTACTTAACTAATTGAAAACATGCTTCTCTTTCGCTTATTTTGTGAGCATTCATTTTATTTCGTCAGTTCTTTTTCATGATTGATAAGTTCATTAAATGTAACTAAAATGACCATCTGCATGCCAAAAACGCGTAAAAACTCACTATTTTTGGTGAATGCTTTCCAGGCATATCTTGCTCTCAAAGTTTTGTTAAATACATACCACAGAAACTATTTTCATGAGCAAGCAAAGTAAGGCAGTGTTTATCACAAGATATTCATTGGTATTTCAAGGACACTCAAACAGAAAAGACTCCACCGTCAGCAAACCTGCACACCATTTTGACAGAAGATAAGTTCCCTTATCATAAAAAAATGTTGTGTTGATGGCTGTATCCGACAATTCAATTAAAACTTGATAGTCTGTCCAATCTGTTAACAAATAATCTGAGGAATCAAGTGCAAGCATTTTTACTTTAATAAAATATATCTCAGACAATATAAACCTAAAAAAATATATACATCGCTCACAATAAACGTTTACGACACATGACCGGAAATAACCCATTGGATTTCTATGCCAGAAATCTAGAAGTATAATATAAAAATGTAAAAAAGGTTTTTTTCAGAAACGTGATTTTGCCATTCTCTTTTTATTTTATCAGTTATTTACATCGTCAGGCATTATGAACTATCACAACTTGAACCTTCTCTTAAGACACACATGTTATCGTTTAAGTAGCTATGAGTTTGCTAGTGCCCCCTAAACGGGCCACGTAATAGATGCGTTGGACCAACACGGGGGCCAAAGTAAGGCATGGCAGGCGTTATTCGGGTTGCGCTCCCATAACAAATGCCGAACATGGAGGTTTGGTGGCACGCCTAGGGGCGGCTAGGACTTAGGCGACCCGGCCGCGCCAGCCACTTGCGTCCTCTCCCGCCTCCGGTCTTCTTGACTCTGTCTTGACACCGGGCTCAGATGGAGGAGGAGGAGAGAGTGCGGTAGCTGCAGCGCAAGGCTACTATCACTTAAAACTAATTCACGCGCAAGTCACCGTCCCTGCTCCACCCTTCCATGGAGCATACGGTGGACATCGTCGGACTACGACGGTCGAACTATCGGTATGAGTTTGCCAATAAGCACGCGTGTCCCATTGAAACAATCTTAAGGCTCAAAATTCCCATGAAATCATTTTCTCCAACTCCTGAAGCCGTTTTCTCAATTTCTTTTCATTAATTAATGGTAATTGCATGCAAAGAGGCCGTGTGTCAATAGTAGGAGCACTGAAATTCTGATCAACCGGTTATAGGTTCTTTCCCCGGGTGATACAACATCTCAGGTTGCGTATGGCTAGCTTATGATAGCTAGTAAGTCAGAACAGACTCTTTCAGTCCACCTTTACTATATCAGTTATGTTCTTCTGCCTGTATGACTCGTCTCTGTGTGACTAATATTGGAGCTCATGCGTGAGCAGAAGGCAAAACTGGACCAGTAAGCTCCATTACTCTTCGGTAAAGTGTCCATCCAAAATCTCAGCATGCCCAATCTTAACCTGCAAGACAACAACGATCGGTTACCCAATGGTTAAAGTTTTGGGTTTCTTATCGATGGGTTGCCGGTTCAAGCCTAAACTGAAGCATCACTTGGGGTTGGATATGGTTGGCTGATGACGGCTAATAAGCCAGAAATGGCCATTCCATTCCGCCTTGTGTTTGTTGGTAATATTCTTTAGCCTAGTTCTATGCATAGCACTCTGCACCTCAACACCGTTTACAAAAGATGTCTCAGTGATAAATACCATGCTTTCGAAGGTCACCGAGGTTTGCATTGTCTTTAAGCAATTTTTTAAAACGTTAAATTTGTAACTGCTCATTTGCATCATAAAATGGTTAAATGTTTCGAACAGGCTTTCGTGCCATTAAAACGTATGCTAAAGCACGCAATGTAGTTAATTTTCTAGTCGTTACCACGTTTGCCCATTTTCTGTCTTACCGATGTTAACTAGTTATTTATTTGAGAGCCCAAGCTAGTTACATGAAATCCAAGACACCGTCCATTTTTCCACATGCTATGTTTCTTGCAGACAGGAATGTTTTGTTGTGTATTTTGTTCCGCTCATATAATAACTTGGATATCGTCACTAAAAAGAAGCCAACACATGTCACCTGATGGATAAGCCCACAAATTAATTTTTCTGCATAATTGTGCGTTATGATTTTAACGTCAGTTTTTTAAGTAAATAATGACATTTAATTGCTCTCCTGCTAGTAGTTTCAGGGACATCCCTAAAGAAACATGCAAGTCATTGACACAAGCCCTCACCAGCATTTTTACCGATGAAATAAAACGATTTTATTTAAAAATTAGGGCACTTTTAACAGCAATCTACTCTTAGAACCTTCCAAAATGTCGAAGTACAAACAGTCTCTTTCAATAGATAAAGACTTTCGAAAAATGAGATGAAACGCATGATTGCGAAACCCATGCAAGTCTTAAGACGAAAAACCTTGTTTTGATAAAAAAACTCAGGTCTGAGAGAGACATTTGTTTACTAAAGCATGGTTGTCACACTACAAACGCTTTTGAAAACTTATTTGGCTGCCCATTTGCAACTCCTTTACTTCCCCAAAAAGGCTAAAATAGGTAATAAACACCTTAAACTAGTCAAAACTACTCACTGCCGCAGAATTTGCTAGCTGTTTGTGAGCCTGACAGCTTCCAGCATCATTCGCTGCCAACTCAATAGATGATGCTTGAAAGGTTGACTCCTCGTTAGGTGATTTCATCCTGGGACCTTGTGTGGCTGGTTTTCTTAATTTAAGGGGAGACTTCTTATTTTTGCCTGCAAACACGTACTATCGTAGGAAATTATAAGCAGCGCCCAAGTGTGATGCACTTTGTTCCTGTCAGGCTTAACTAGTTTATTTTTGAAGGTTAACACTATGAATATCAAACTGTAAGCTTGTGTCTAACTTCGAGTTGCCAGTTAGGGCTAACCTAGGCTCCTTTTATATTTTCGTCAGATTGTATTCAACGTGATTAGCCTCCTACATGATCAAAACTTATTTCTTAGACAACTGCCACGTTTTCCGTAGATTGTATTTCGACCCTGGGTTGCCCCATACGAAGACAAATTGTTGCCTGAAGTCGATGGGTGAGCATCTTTAAGTTCTCATTTTATCCCCTGGAACTCTTGCCAACTTACTCTGACAATCAATATCAATGTCTTATATTCAAAAATCAATAACTTTACTTCGTTTGATTGATTAAAGTTGGAACCGTGTAGGCTGTTAAACGGTTTAAAGGTCAGGAGAAAACACATTTTGTATGAAGCATGCATGGTATCATGGAAGTTGATATGCTTTTTTAAGCTAAATTTTTCCCTCAACGTTTTTTTTCAAATTGGTATTTTTAGTCACTTTTCAGTTTTTACCATAAACAAGCAATATTATTTTATAAAAGGCGGAATATGTTTATTGTTCCGAGGGAGTATGCCTGCTTCTGCACTTAGTTCAATATGGGATCAAGACGAAATCTGCTCCTAAAGCGATGCATTTTTCTCAAATTTGCACATGGCAACACTGATACAAAAATAAAATAAAAACAGCTTATCAATAAAGTGCACACCAAGTAGTTATGCTGCACAAAAATCCTGCAGAAGCGGCAGAATTTATGCATTCCACGCGTGGACGGCTAAAATCTTCAAAATATGTGCCAGTAAATAATTCAGTGCCTGAATATCAACGGCCTTTTTTTTAGAAAACTAAAATGGTTTTTCTCCAGTAGGAAGTCAACTCAAGCTTAACAAACGGGATTTATTAAACTAGGTCACGACGCATTTTTGATGCCAATACATTATGCTGCTTATGCCCGTTGCAACCTTAGCTCTAAGTCAATGATCCCTGCAGATAATATTCGTTACCTTTTTCTGCGTCAATTTGCTTTAACCCCTTGTTTTCAAGCAATAAAATCTATTTTCAGTCAGGCTTCACAGCAATCGACATATTTTTTTAAAGTCTTCGTTTTTTTACTTTGATAATCCTTGAACTAATGCAATCTCAGTTACGAAGGACTATTCAGTTTTCTGAGACATAAGTGTTGAAGTTGACCTAAAGCTATCATAATTTTTGATGTGAACAAAAGCAGTAGAGAGCCATTCCTCCGGATACTTAACGTGTCGCAAAGCAGGCAAGCATAAAAAACTAATTGCTATAAAAAAATCAAGGCAGTTAAGTGGAAAAGGTTAAGTAAACCTCACCGCAGATTCCTTAGTCTTGTCCAATTTAAGAAAGCAACATGCCTTCCTCTTCTTTGAATTCTTTGGCTAAAAAGTAGACTGCAGCATCAAAAGCAGTGAATTAGCATCTGAAAAACTGACGTTGACTCTCAAAGCCCAAAACGACCCACAAATATTAACTAAGCTAAAAACGGTGCAGTGATCAGATTATAAAATCTACACAAACAGTTGCACCTTCATATGCGAAGTGGGCCGTTCGCAGGCAGTCCTATAGTGATCAGTTTTAACGTTGAAAAAGCAAACCATGCTTGTTCCGGTGCCAGTGTGTTTAAGCTTAAGATCGGATTTAGCTGGCTATAGCGTCAGATATGATCGTTCCGACATACCTTACTGCAAATATGTCACACTTTGGAATGTTTAGGAAGGACATTATTAGTAATTTGCACTTCTCACTACACTCCTGACATATTATTGTTTTTATGCATGTTCTTTATGTATCTGAGACTTATATGAGACAAGAAAAGACTCCAGAATATTCGATTAAACAATCAATTATTACGTAAGTTTGCAAATTCATCCTATGGACACTGCCTGAACTAAGGAGATTTCGTGAAATATGTTGAAAATTTTCTACTGCATTTTTAAGAGTAATATCCATCATATTTGCTTGCTTTCAACTTTACTTCTATGGATAACAATTCACCATGGAGTGCAAATATGAACAGTAAAATACAAATGTTATTATGTTGTATTTTGTGCCTTGGTAAAAAAAGTGCTACCTGAACCTAGAAAACAGAAAACAGAAAGAAAAGAGTAACTTATCACACACTAGAAATTTCAAATAATCTTTCAACGATTGACTCTCTGTGGTTATTTATCCTATCTAGCGACTGGTTCTCTTCATGATATGTGTAACATAATGTTGAAACATGCTTTGAGCAGAAAATATTGCTAAGGTGACATTGAATTAGTAAAAATGGGAAGAAGACTTTTGAATAAGCTTCTTTCATACTACTTCTAAATTTAACAGTTAGTAATAAATAATTGCTTATTTTGAATACGTTCATTCGGCTGATTATCAATGCCCTTATAAATCCGAATATACTTTATACAAAAACTTATCAAAATGATAATGTATTTTGTTTTATGGACAAATTATGTGTTGTTTTAAATTTGAACTAAAAGATAGGGTACCGTTCGTTTCAGCAATGGTTCATAATTAAGGGATTTTTAAGACCATAAACTGTTCATTCATACGGCATCCTACTTCCCCCTTTGTTAATATTATCTCTGAAGTATACAGCATATTCTGCATCCACTGAAAACTTATTTTAATGAAGTATTCCTAATAAAGCAAAGATATATACGATTTTCCACACGCGGAACATACCCAGCATATAATTTGGAAGCCATTAAATCAAGTGTAGTGCAAATCGAGTTCATAATTAGTTGAAAATTCCAACCAATTAAACTGAGATGCGTTTTGACGAATACTTACTTCAAGGAGGATGTAACTGAATACCAGATGAGCACAAAAGGAAAATTTTTGTGCGAGTATTACATAAAATATATTTTGATTTATAAAAAGCATCCAAAATCAATGCAAATACGTCAAATCGTATACCTGGTTATTTTTAAATAAGCTTTTCACTTTAACACGACCAAAAAGATATTCATAAACCTGCATCCTGATGCGATCAAAATATTTAATAATCATGATGCAAGATAACCACATTGCAACTTCTTTTAAGTAATCCCTTCAAATCGAAAAAAAAACATTTTTGAATGTTAGTTAATATTTTAAGAGATAGGTCGGATTGTGTTAACTCATATAGCAGGAGCGGGTGCAAATTTAAAGAAAAACTCCCGTAGCTGTTATTTTCGTTTGAAAGAATAAATCAGCAGATCGTAGGATGTTTTAAGAAGTGCGCGCTTCCTTAAGGCTCCGGTATATTCACGCGGAAAACAAATCAATTCCTCAATAAATAAACAGTTTTTTGTCAGAATTTTTATGTTTTAATTATTAATCTTTCCAAGACGATGTGAACGAATAAAAATGTACTCCAAACCAGTTATATATATATATATATATATATATAAATCTTATATGACCAATACGTTATACCGTACTTCCGACATAGATACTAGGTAAAAGCCCAGACACGTGTTTCGCCGATGTTTCTGCTGCTGTGTGACACAGCAACGAGAGGTTCGGCTCCTCAGTGGGTCCCCAAGCGTTCTCTATGTGGTTTCTGGTATATATATATATATATTGGGAAAATAATTTCTGAACTTATTAAGTGCAGGACATGGAGATGTTGTATGAATCTTATATGGCAAAGACGTTATACCGTACTTCAGAAGTAGATACTAGCTTAAAGCCCAGACACGTGTTTCGCCGATTTTTCTGTCGCTGCGTGACACAGCAACCAGGGGTTCGGCTCTTCAGTGCGTCCCCAAGTGTTCTTTATTCGGTTTCTGGTATATGGACTCCAGAGAATAATCGGGGAAAGAATTTCTGAAATTATTAAGTGCAAAAAATTGAGTCAGGTGATTCGAACATGACGTTTTAGGGTCAGACCCGAAATTTTAATGAACATATATATATATATATATTTATATATATCACGTTCATCATCTCCTGAGGAAGACAATAAAGAAGAGCGTGCGAGTTCATGGACCAAATTTTATTTGGACTGACGTTTCGAAAGCCTTCTCGCTTCTATCATCAGAGTATAGTGCTTGATTCCTGGTGGTCTTGAGTTTGTCAGACTTACCACGTGCATCGTATTATATCCATGGTGGACGCTTGAACTTTGACCTGCCCGATCACTGCTGACTTCTTTAGACCTCCCCGAGGTTGAACGCTGGCAGGCTTGAGTGACTGCTGTCCCCTTTGTAGCCGTCGTAGGCTTAGGCAAGGCAGCGTACCTGTTGGCCTACCCCACGTCAATCAGCGGATTGATCAGTCATTGATGCTCTCGTGAGTTGTTCTCCGTTTTACGGGCGCATTCGTGAGGCAGTGTTTGACTTTGGTCGTGACCTTCGGCCGCCATCCCGCTTTACCGTGAGCGTGGGCTCTCGGTTCCATGTGCTTGTTTGCCTTATTGGCCCTAGCCGAACTGATGCGAGCCTTGTACGAAGTGCCTGGTAGGCGGGATGTAAGTTAATAGCTCGGTTGAGTGTGCCAGTCGAGGACCAACTCTCGAGCATCAGTCTGGCCATCTTCTCATTGGCTCGGCCAATCACCCTCGTTTTCTCAAAGGTGAAATCGTGGTTCAACTGTTGTGCGTGACCATAAACCAAAGACAACTTGTCTTTGCGGTTGATTGTAAGTTGGTGTTCATGCAACCTTCTGCCCAGGCGCTTGCCCGTTTCACCAACATACCTTGCATCAGAATCTTGGCATGGTATGCTGTAGACCAATGCTGATTGTTCTGATACTGGTAGCGGGTTTTTGGACTTCAAAACTTGCTGTCTGATAGTGCATTCTGGTTTATGAGCCACGCCAATCCCAAAAGGTTTAAGGATTCTTGCAGTTGCTTCTGAAACGTTCCTCACATAGGGGATTGCTAGCATAAACTTTGACTTTTCTTCGTTCGACCGCTCAAACTGAGGCTTCCTGAGGCATTTGCGGATGAAGGACTTTGGATATTCGTTGGCCATTAAAGCAGCTAAGGATATAGGCTGAATAACATGACCAACAAAGACAAGGGAGACTGGAATGGCCATTTATGGCTTATTAGCCGTCATCAGCCAGTCATACCCAACCCCAGGCGCTGCGGCGCCCGAGGCTCGAACTCGCGACAATCCCGATTGAAACCAGCAAGAAAACGAGCTCGTGGCGCAGTGGGTAGTGCGTTGGACTTCTGCCGAACAAGGTCGCGAGTTCGAGGCTCGGGCGCAGCAGCGCCTAGGGTTGGGTATGGCGGGCTAATGACGGCTAATAAGACAGAAATGGCCATTCCAGTCTCCCTTGTCTTTGTTGGTCATGTTTTTCAGCCTATATCCTTAGCTGCCTTACAGCTGCTGGCGGGGCTTGAGAGTTAGCCCCAAGGCACAACGGGACGAGTGAGTCCTGTAACCGAGCTGTGAGCGCCCCACTACCATTGTTAATATTCCCGATCGAAACCGGCCAGAAAACGAGCTCTTGGCGCAGTGGGTAGAGCATTGGACTTCTGCCAAACAAGGTCAGGAGTTCGAGCCTCGGGCGCCGCAACGCCTGGGGTTGGGTATGGCTGGCTGATTACGGCTAATAAGCCAGAAATGGCCAATTCAGTCTCCCTTGCCTTTGTCCGTCATGTTATTCAGCCTATATATATATATATATATATATATATATATATATATATATATATGAAAGTGTGCGGCTCACCAATCTGCATAAGTAACACATAATCATATGCTACCCGTTGCTATGCGACCGACTGCAAGGGCTCTAATGTGAGCTTCAGGGCACAACGAAACATACATGTTCCTTAAGCAGATCGGTGAGCCACACACTATTATTATATTCCCGATCGCAACCAACAAAACACCGAGCCCTTTGGCTCAATGGAACAGTCAATTTCATTGACATGCTTAATGTAATGTTTCACTTATTTCATGTTAAGGCCGAGAAGCCTCAGCGCAACATGACTTGCAGGTTTGATGTCATAAGATTTTACAGAAATTAAAAGAAGCATTTAATAAATGTCACGAAATTTACCGTTGAATTAAAGTTTTTTTAGGCCTGCAGTGCAATTAAGAGCTCATTTTTCCTCTATAAAAGGACGCACAGTGAAACTGCCCCTTGAAATGTTAGAAAAAATTGCTTGAAAATGCTCACAAGCATTTGTAGCTAATTGAGTATCGTTTTTTATTTTTAATATGGGAACATGGAGCATTAACCGCTGTTGCCTAGGTGACTAAAACCATAAATTTGCCAAGTCTGAGGACACGGTCACGAACGCCGACCGTGGAGAGTAAGTGAATTAACAGCGTCAGTTTAGGGCAGGATAAGGGGCATTTATTCAAATGTTATAAACTGAAGTCACCGCCGCTAAACAGGTGCTAGCAGATGGTAATGGCCCCTCGAAATTAAATGGTTATTGCCTTGTTACTTGTGTTATCCGATGTAGCTGTTTTGGAACATGTTCAAAATCATTCAGAGTTCCGTCACACAAAGTGATTGCCCATGTGCACTGCTGCTGCTCCGCATGTAGCCTCATGTTTTTTGCTCGTAAAACAAAAGCGAACTGAACTGACTAAACGCGAAACTAATTGGTTTTTGAAAAGTCCAGTTGACATACACATGTTTTAGATAATTCATTATCAGACCTAAACGGTTACATAGAGAACGGAAATATGAAGGTGGATAGGATTTATAAATGTCTTATGGTAAAAATCCATCTTTTTCCAGCATGTTGAGGGTAGGCTGTTAGTTACGTTCGCAGGTCAAGTACGAGGGCTAATCATCACTGTCAAGTGAAGCACTGAAAAACTGGCATTTGGGGTGTAGGTGACATGTAGTCAACGCCTGAATTTAGCATCGGCCACAGAAGTGAAAGCACCTGTGTTAGCGTCTTCTGACAACTTAGCACTGGATTAGATGGCCATATAGCCTCTGCTTTGGCTCTTGCTAGCACCCGTTGTCAAAGAACCTTAGAGAAATCGATTGATGTATAGCAGGCATTCTGAAAGGCCTCCTCGAGATTGATTTGATGATTGGTACCAACTGGATGTATGAGAACAGAACTCCAAATCAAACTATTTTCACTTTTCGCTAGACAGATGGGTATGTGTTCACATGCCCTCTTTACAGGCGTCTTGTTGTGTTGCCACTATATCCCGCTCCAGAGGAGCAAGAAAAAGAGTAGATACACATCGATATGGCCTTATATGCGCATTGGTTTGTAGCTTTCAAGCGCAGGAGGAGAATGTCCATAAAGAATTCGCGTAAATTCCTTGTGGAAAAGCGCTTGTAATCGTTGTCTTTATAGGTCGTCTAACAAGCTCGCATGTTGCCTCCCCTAAGAAAGGCAGTATTACGAACAAGTTGTTTTCTGTAATTAAGATAGTAGGCTTTTCATAGCGCTACCCAATACTCCACAGGAAGAATCTCTCTGGGTATCCGGTTTTATAAAGTGTGTTTTGCATTTGCGATAACTGTGCTACAACAAATTCTGGCGAGCAGATACGTCGCAATTTAGCTGCCAATCCCTTGACTTAATTTCATTTTATATTAAGGGCAACAGAGCTGTGAAGTGTAGTGTATAGTCCCGTTCAGGTTTTCTTTGAGAATACCCTACGTTGGATAGACTATCCTCCATATCTGTGTAGAAGACCATCAAGGAACGCGATCTCATTACCAACCTCGGATTCTGAACAAAACGTGAGCTAGGGAAACACACTGTAAAAATTCCAGACAAGGGCATTGATGTCAGTGTTATTATCTGCCAGGCCGAAGATGTCATCCACCCACCCACAAACCATAACATTTGTAATTTAGGATTGTATCTTGAGCATGCTCATGTTTAGGCAAATTCGAAAAATGCCTCTGATCAAATTCGGAAAACTTCGGTGGCCTTGGCCGGATTCGAACCACATGACAGCAGGGGCAAGAATCTGAGGAAGACAACGCCGGTCAGCATCCCATTTACCAGGTGGCTGGAGTTTTGGCTGTAATCAGGCCTTGCCCTTATTTTAGTGAGTTCAAATCCAACTGAAGCAGCCTTTTTCTTAACAATGGAGTCAAAACAATCATGTAAATATGCAAACACGCATATTCGTTAGGTGATTCTGAAAGTCATATTGTGAATTCTAAATGGAGTGCTCAGTTAATCCGATTTGGGTCTCTAGATTTAATTTATCCAAACTTACGGGTTCAATACCTTGCAAAAGGCTGGAAGTGTAAGTTGACCACAATAGCTGCTTTCCATTTTGGGTCACCAAGCCTTTCACAAGTGCGTCAGATGAAAAATAAAAAGGACTAAAACAAAGACGTTTTAAACAGAAATCTTTGACTTTGTCACAAAAATTGGGTCTCTTGAAGGAAACAGCAAATCCGATCTTTGTAAGTCTAACTATACCACTGTATATCGACAGTACCATTTTGCTTAACCATTAGGACTGCATGTGTCTGTACATATGTGAACAAATAAACTTGTTGGTTCTTGAAGCACACTCCAATTTATGCGAACGAGCTTTTATACGCTGCGAGGATGAGAACACGTCAAACTGAGCGTGAAGAAAGTTAGCATCTCAAATTTAATCATGCTTGCAATTTTTGGAAAATAAATAAAGTGACGTTTTTGCTTTCTTTATTTCACAGAAATTTTTATAGAAACATCAAAAATCACTTCCAAAGTAAGTAGTTAACAGATGGTTTAGCTGATGCTTTTTTTAAACTCAACCTGCCACAATAAAAAAAAATTGGTTGAAACGGGTTATTTACTACACCGAAACAGCTCTGCCATTTAAAAGACTACCAAAAGAAGTTGATCAAGAGTTTTTATCATTTTGACACCTTTCGAATATATAGATCTAAATCCTGTGAAAACTAACGTTTCTTCTCTATCTACATGCGTCTGTAGTCGGATGATGGGCGCGTTATCCGGAAATAATCATCCAAATACTTGCCTCTGTGAGTAGGCTTCCGTTTTATATCGGTTCTCTGACGCATAGCATTTAAGTAGTTTGTTTGTCTTACCTAAATAAACCTATATCCGATTGACGCTTCCTTCCAAACAGGGCAAAAGTACTTGAATTGGGTTACTTTGCTCAACCGATTCACGGCATATAAACAGAAGGTAAAATAAAAGGGTGTTATAAGTTAGGGAATGTATCGAGGAGTAACAAGCCTATTTTATGCTTTACTGGACTTAAAAACCATCCCATTTGTTGGGTGAAAATACCCTGACTTCCAAACCTGTGGTTCCTGTCCACCTGACTTCAAAATACACGACAATTGATCAGATTGCCCATTTACAGGATCCTTGCGGTCCAGGTCCTGTACGGGGTAAAAAGCGAAGTCTTTGCTAACCACAGATTAAACGAAAAGCTGCTTTAGACGAGCGCAATCCTTTTGATGATGCTGACTTAAATATCCTTTTCGACCTGCCACCTCAATCGTTTTGCGTTCTACTCATGATATCATCATGCACTACCTCTCTGCGTTGACCGGCTTGATTCTAGCACAGCAGAGCGCTGATGTGTCCCAACAAGATCACGCATTCTGTCATAATGGTTTATGAGGATAAAGCGTCAGTGTACCTAAAACCTAGGGTTTTCTTGCGTGCCATGAGAGATCAGAAAATTTAGCTGTGGCAAAACAGACTAGTTTTCCCAAGTGACTCATTACAGACTTTTCCCTGCTGTTTAATAACGTTTTTACGTGTGGGCAAGGGTTTGTAGGTGCGTTGACGTACTCTTTCATGCCGTTAGGGCACATGATTGACTACCAAGGGGAAAGTATTCATTGGAGAGTTTGTGAATGTGGGGGAAAATTATGTTAACTTTGCGTTCCGCTTTCGGCGCTCTGAAAGAAACTCAGGATGCAGAATATAGCTCTTATTCAAATTTAAGCGATACTCTGTCTAAGATGCTTTTTCTAGCTTTTATCTTCATGGTTTGTGTCTCATTCACGTCACACAGGCCTTAGACACGCCAAAAAATGCCTATCGTCATCCGATTTTAATGTTTTGTTGAAGATCAATTTCTCAGTGGATTGCCCGTAGTTCATGAAGAACGAGTTCTTTTGCTCCTGGCTAGTTTATATAAATGCTTTTACTGCAAAGTCCTCAATCTACGCCACAAGTGTTCACACCAAATGGTATGACTGACTGGACGTCTCCTGCCTACACTTAAGAAAAAAAGAGACATTTTTCTATGCCATGCGAATCGCTAAATGGTTGCTGCGTTGAATTGGGTTTCTTAAATTTAAAGTTCTTGTTAGTCGTCCTAAATCTGGCATATGTTAGCTGTGAGTTAGAAATGTGAGCTAATCCTCGCACAATTGCTTCTGATAGCTGTAGTGAATCATTAAAACATGTGTCGGGAGAAATAATAATCTATTCTTAACAAACAGATGTGAACCTCATAGAAACTAAGGTGATTGGTATCCACGAGATGCAGGGGAGGACACTATGCGCATTAATGAGAGCAGTATCCCAAGATCGACGCCTTAATATGCACAGCATATTCCGAAACTGTTATAGATTGAATTTGAAGTTGTCGCGCCAGTAAACTTGCAATATTGATTAGTTTGAGACAATATCTGACGTACATTCGCACCCTGGGTGACTAAGGCTAATAAACCAGAAATGGCCATTCCTTTCTCCCTTTATTTTGTCGGCAATACTAATCTGCGTATTCTACTACTAGCAGCTGGGGGTCTGCTGGCGGAATTCAAGAGTTAGCCTCGAGGCAGAACGGTACAAGTGGGTTCAGCTATCGATCGGTGACCGTTCATCAATAAATTCAGGCTTTGAAACTTTCATAGAGGTAACCACTTGATAGACTGCCGGCCAATTGGATACCACTATCATCGTCACCAGTACTGTGGAGTGACTGGCTTGAGGCTTAGGTGCCAGGCTCAACGGCTCCTCCGAATGCTACATGCACGACAAACTCACACGCATGAGATCTGGGACCCACTTTCTGTGCCGAAGCGTGTCCATTTTAATGGGATGCGGTAGTGTGTGGTGTGCATGATAGGCCTGGCTAATGTTGCCAGCGTCTGTGTTCAAGCCCAATTTTGGCATCTTACGAAAGTCTGGACATCGTAGCCTTGAATGTGAGAGGGGAGAGTTTGCGGTAGATGCTGTTCAAGTCTGAATTACTGCAAAATAATTCAGTTGCCATGCAGCAGCATTTAGCCCATCCTGTGGGCACACGGTTTTTGTCGCTAGCGATCACCAAACTCTTATTTGCAAATTAGCTGCGCATGCTCACATGCAGCAAATCACCTGACTCATGAAATTTCAAGATAAAACTTTGAGGTCGTACAATGGCCCATTTTTGATAATAGAAGTTTTGGTTGTTGAATTGAAAGGATGCACAGAAAGCTGTTTACTAATCAGCAGTTCATTTCAGATCAGTTTGCTGAACAGAAAATGGGGCCAAACATGACGAAAGCCGACATTTCTTGCTACAATTGAAAGAACAAAATCAAAATATTTTGTTTTCTGTGTTGTAATATAACCGAACATAACTTTAACCTGAAAAAATTTTCCATATGCATACAGTCAATAGAAAATTTGGTTTTTCGGTCAGGGAAATCAGGTCAATACAGATATGAGAAATCGCATCGTTTTTAGGAAACCAAATATATACTAAGTTTGAAAATTCAGTTGTGATAATTTATGACGTTTTGTGCAATAATTCAGTTAACTAATTTAGCACAAAACGCTCTAATAGAAAGAAAAAAATGTGTTCTTTCATTTTCAGTAGACGTTGTATCCCCAAGTTCAGCGAAGATAAAAACCAGTCAAACATACCCAAATTTTCATGACTTGACCTTAGAAAATGGTCACTTACGCAGATATTCGACAACTCAATATCTAATCATGGTGTTTTTTGAGATTAAATGTATTGTGAAATGTTTATACAATAATCTTAGACATTTTAAGTGTCTAAATGTGTTGTGGGCGTTTATTGTTTCCGATAACAAAAATTCCTGTTTGTATAGGCCTTTTAACAAGGCTTAAAGGGCCATCTGCATCATAAAAAATGTCTTACAAATTATTAATGCTGTAAATGCCTTTACACAATTTCTTATTTTAAAGGCTTCCCTTGATAGAAAAGACAATCTACATTTATAAGCAATGAACGGAAAATACTGAAAATCGTTAAGTATTCACCTCTACCTCAAAAAAGATCCGAAGCTCATCGTAAACGAACACCAGAAATACTTATAAAGAAATATTCCGCAAGGAAAGCCGCTTAATATACAAAAAAAGTATCTTAACGATTTCACCTAACAATTCTTCTTTAATTTAGTAGCCACTGAATGGCCTATCAGCATGTCAGTTTACGAAATATTTTATTCCTTTGTCATCTTTGCCAGCAAAATCAAGCAAAATTAGGTTTGCCTTATTGAAACGCGTCTTAAAACTGTACAAACGGAGGAAAAAAACCACAAATTCTCGTGAAGACCTCTCGTAATATATAATTGAACTGTAGGCTGTTTCATAACGGCCATACTTTCAATTGCACTCAATATGGAAGAATACTATCGTGAAATATACACTTAAAGACTATTTTCAAAAGCAATTTTACTTTTCGTGTTTTGTTTACTCTTTTGTGTAAACGGACAAGCATTCTGTACATTTAAACACTTCATGATAATAAGCTAACCAAATGTTTTAGTTTTCGGAATTTTCCCCTTTCCCAAAAAACGTATTTCGTAAAAACGTAATAATAATTTTTAAATCACAATATGCCTCTTTAAAGAACTGTCACTTATTGATTTCCATAAAACTTTAAGCTACCTTTGCTACTTTATTAACTCACGTTTGAATGTAAATGCTTCCTGTTTATTTAAACATTTAGTTAATTTGGTTACAATGATTTTGCACGGTTACAGAATTTACCACTTTTCTAAAACAATGAGTATCTGCACACATCTTAATATTAAGTTGCGAATCAAAATGTGCTTTCAAAATAAGTATGGTCGCTTATTTACTGCCGTTTAATACTGGGGAACGCAGCATGGGCTGATTTGGCGTAACAAGTCCTTTCTTGTTAGATCCGTTAGATGTTATGATATAAGGCATCCACTGTTCGTCTTTTATTTTTAGAAAATCCCTCATCAAGAGAACATATTTTAGGAAATTGGATTTTCAAAGTGAATGAAGCATTTTATGGGCTGTATTTTATAGCATGTCAGTGCCATGCACATTGTTATGTGTTTGCATTTTAAACAAAAAATATTTTTGATTGATTTATTTGTGAAATTATGTTTAATTTCGCAAAACAGCATAACGTCAAAACTATATGGAAGCATTATATTCAGTTATTGATGACAAATTACCACAAAGTTATGGGTATTTCGAGTACAGTCGACCTCACCGGAGGCTAGCGTTCGTTAATTGTGGTGCATCTTGATTAAAAATCTTCTTGCCAATTTTTTAATCAGGTTCTCCTCACAGGCTGCATATTTCTTGTGAAAACGTAGCCGAAAAGCATTTGTTTGGGCTAACAGCTGCAAAGAGTGTCATATAAGCGACAGGATGATAAAAATATACCTTTAATGGATGCACACTTTTCTGTAACTCAGGCAGATTCATTAGCCACCTGCTTATTGCTCGCAAAATATGCACTGGCTAAGACGGTATTTGGTGAATGTTACTGGTTGTTCTCCCATCATAGACAAATGAGCAGTAATGTGATAATGATAAAAATATGAAACACAAATATTTTATGCTGCCAAAGTCAGAATAGTTTTCAACCAACATTCATGTAAGAGTTATATAAATCAGCTGCAACGGTGAGGATACACATTTTTTTAAGATATTGGGCGTCTAGGCCGGCACGGAGTTTGATTTAGTCCTGCAATGTTAGAGAGGAGGTTACTGAAAGTCTTTTACAACAGCTGCATAATTCAAAGTCCTAAATTTTATAAACGAATAGAGAAACATTTGCGATTAAAAAGTGTGTTGGAACTGGATGCAATGAATGACAATTTTCAGAATTATCATCTTGTCTAAGCACCTCGATTTACTGTCCATCGGGTAACTGAAAAGTTCGAGAAATGGATTGTGACCTGCAGTTTTAAAACATGAATTTGCAAAGAATTTCATTGTTATTCACAGGTGGTTGGTAACATTTATTTTATGTTGCCTCCAATGCTTAAAATCGGCAAAGTTCTGCCGCCGATAGCCAAGCGATGTTTTTCTCGTTAGGGAGTGAATATAAACAACCTGATGGGCAGAAATATAACCAAGCAATTCATACACAAGGAGGAAAAATGACATGTGCGCACTATTGAAATGCGCAATTTATGCGTGGTCATAAATTGAATGACAAAAAAGCATAACAAGTTTGCCCTACTTATATTTCGAACTCATAATCTGATATAACCGGCAGAAATAGCCCAAAACGACACAGTTTTCATATAATGTTTTTCATTCTGTCATGAAACATGTAACCTATTCACTAGTTTTTATCATTTAAATTCCTCTAATGCGTGTTATTTCTTTCTTACTTGTGCTTATGCTCTCTTCACATGATGAAACTTTACCGGAAGGAAGAGTTCAAATCGCTTTCAAAAAGGATGTTTTTCTTTTAATTTGCGAATATCGCATGGAAATGAGCCTTGGCAGTGCATGTGCGCTGTTCGTCCATCGAAGTTGCCTTAACTGTGTGACTGATCACTACCAGTGCGATTATAACAAAGTCTGTCAGAGGAAATGCACCCAAATTGCGTATGCAGGACTTGATGTTCCATTTGAGACCCTCAAACTGCGTTTGAATGCTCTGAAAAATCAGGTAAAATAAAGATAAAATATAGTTCCCTTATGAAAACTTCAAAGCTAAGTAGACAAACAGTTATAGTTCCACTTATAGAACTGGATGAGTGTGAGTTTAAATCTACCGAAATAATTAAACCACGCCAAGAGCTCAATTTCGTAAGCGGATATTAGAGTATGGTATGTCATGAATTTTGCAGAATTATACACGACAGATAGCAGTATTTAGTACCGAAACTTCATTTCATTTCATCAACACACTTTGCACCGTGACAGATAACTACTTAAGTAATAAAATTTGCTTTAAATTTCAAGAAAAAAATTGCTCGGATTTTATAAATAATCCTTCGATCTTGTCACTGCATTTTTACAAATATAAAAGCCAGAGTTCCTGCCACCGGCAGATTCAAGCAGGTTTGTGCATAAGGTGTGCGTTCGGTTCAGTTGCTGTACGAATATGTATGAAAATTACTCTGCAAATGAACACAAGTTAAAAAATAAAGGAGCAGTCCATTTATGCGCACACTGAATAACCATTTGCTTCCTACTTAACGTCAGCTGCTTATAAAAGCAAGCGCACTGATGAATCCTCTTTAAAAACTTAGTGTGATGCTATTATTAAATTAATAAGCTTAAAAACCGGTTGTCCAAAATTACGTCACAACACGAATAGACAGATCTTCGTAGATACTGGGCCAAACGTTTCCTTATGCTCCAGAAGCGCAAAATAGATGTCAGTGTTCAAGCACCCACTAGGATAAGCGTATGTTCTTAAATTTAAGACAGAAGGCAAGAATGAGAACTGCTGGGTATCATGACGTACAAACATACAAATATGTTTACCGGCCATTTGGTCATCTACACGACTGCAGGGACTGTTTCGATGCAAATGAAACCCTAGTGACATACCTTAAGGAAGAGCAATTAATATCTGGTCCAGAATGTAGGCCCGTCTGAAAGCACGCATTGTTATATGTGAACATGCATTCCATGTTATTTCGAGGTAAAATGTACACTGCTGACAAATCTCTCTCTGAACCGAATGATTCAAAGCGAATATTTGTACAATGTGTTACCTACCAGATGCAAAATGCCAACATTTACGAAAGATTGATAAGCAGTCGCAAACCGTCATCAAGGCATGTTTCAAAAGGTTAAACTATTAGTAAACAAACCTAAGCAAATTTAAAAATTACAGGAAATTTAAAAGTTAATATTATGTTGTTAAGAAAAACGTACCTTTCGATAAAAATGGCAAGTTTTGAAAAAGTCGAAAATCCATGAAAATTCGAAGAACAAATTAAAAAAATTATCTGGCGATATCGTAAACGAATAAAATGAGAATTATTTAATTCTGCCAAATCCTCTTCTAATTAATTGTGACTGGTAGTCCTCTGGTGGATTCTTGATTGATTGCTTAGGAAATCCTGCTTGGGTAGTCAGCTTGCTGTATCAGAATTGGTCGATTCCATACGTTGCAGTAGGCTGGGCGGGTAACTTGACCCAAGTGTGATTAAACTCACGGCTGTCAGTGAGGCCTCGTAGGTCAGTTGGTTAGAGCGTTGGCTGTACTAAAGCATTCCTCTTGCTGGCAAGGTTTCAAATCCCACTGAGGCTGCCGAGTTTTTCACAAGTGGGTCGAAAAAATTATTCAAATCTGCCAAAATCCTCTTAATAAGTATTCTTAAGTCAAACATTTTTATTGATATTTCTGTTATTGCATTACCGTTTGTTTGAGATCCTCCTTGAAATGCCGGTCAAAATTTTACGAATTTTTACTGTTTTCAATCGATTGGCAATAAAGTTGGATCCTGTTCTATGTGTTTATCAAAACCTTGAAAATATGATAGTTTTTAAAGTCATTTACCGAAGGAGGGAGCTTTTGGATATTCCTTCTAATGAAGCTGGCTATTTGCATCATCTTTCTAGATTCAACAAAACATGAAAACTAGTTGTCAAGAAAAATAAAAGTCCGCAACAAAAGGCACCAATTGTTATGCCTAAGATCATTTGGAAAAACGTGTTACAATAAGTAACACATTAAAAAATTACATTAATTAGATACTGTGCTGATGACTATATGTGAACAATACTTTTTCTAAATTAAACTTTTTCAAGGAGACAATGTCTAAGTTTTATCGGTGTTATTACTTCCCTGGAAATAAGTGATGCATTTTCTGCTCAAGATGAAAGAACTCATTTTGCCTTATATTGGAGCGTTTTGCCATATTTTTTTAATTTTAAAGTTCTGATCTAAGACTGCAAATACATAGCAGATTATCTGAACCTACAGGAAAATATTGAAAAAAATGCCAATCTTCTTTCCATTGCGTTTCAAAATTCTAAATAAGCAGAAATTAAATTATACAAAAAGTATCATATCGCATACTTCCAATTTAATAAGGGTGATTTTTAAGTCCATCTCCACAATAAACTGTACATACTTTGACCTTGGTCTTCATTTTCATCATAGTACAAAAAAATACTTTTAAAACAAGTTAATTGCTGCATTTCGTAGATTAAAGCGTCACCAGGTGCTGCGGTTGCGTATGGCTGGTTGATGACAGCTTATAAGCCAGAAAATAGCCAATCCAGTCTCCTTTGTCTTTTTCGATAAAATCATTCTGCCTTTTGCACTAGCCACTACGCGGCCACTGTTGGGGCTCTAGCGTAAGCCCAAAGGTATAGCGAGACTAGGTAGTCCTGTAACCGTTCGGTGGGCGCCCATCTATAATTGTTACTATTCCCGATCGAAACCGGTAAGGCAGATCATGAGTTCTAGCCATGGACGCCGCAGCACCTTGAGTTTGGTATGGCTGGGTGAGGGCTAATAAGCCAGGAATGGCCATTCAAGCCTCCATTCTCCTTGGTTGATACATCATTCCACTTGGAGATTTGCCAATCATAACTTAAAGCTTAAAGGTTTCTATGGTGTTAAGTATAACAGATTTAGTTTATAAATATATTGAGTCGACTCAATTGCAAACATTCAACGACCTCGATAGGATTCAAATTCACCCTTACAAGACCAAGCCAGAGCAAACACACCGCTCTAGCCTCCTAAGCCAAGAGACTCAAATTATTTAGGGAAATCAGCCTAAGCACATATTCAATAATTTTTCCTGGTGGTCAGCTGTTGGATTTTCAATTGTGTGCTTGGTAAATACTGTTTGAATAATCAGTTTACAGTATAAGAGTTGGTGGATTCCTAAAAGTTACGGTAGCTAGGGTGGGTAACTCAGCTAACTCATGGCTTCCGATGAGGTGTCGTAGTTCAGATGGTTAGAGCATTGAATGTGCTTAGCCTATGTTCTTGATTCCGTGAGTTAAATCCCATCGAGGCTATAAATTCTTAACGATAAGTACAATGATTGGAGTTGCCAAAATCATCTTTTAATCAACAAATTTATTTAAGTGAAATGTTATGAAAACTTTGAATCTAAACACATACCGAATGGTTATAAACATTGAGTTCTCAAGAGAAAGTAGAGTAACTTTGATAAACTCGCCGAATGCCTTCTGCATTCCATATGAAAAAGGCTAAACTATTTTACGATTTAAAGCATATAAGAAATTTTGCCCTGTTTACACGTTTCTTGTTACCTGGGTGCCTTGTTGTATATAATAATCAATTTATTGCAAAGACAAAGGTTGC
The DNA here is from genome assembly GCA_017591395.1 of Schistocephalus solidus. Classification (NCBI taxonomy): domain Eukaryota; kingdom Metazoa; phylum Platyhelminthes; class Cestoda; order Diphyllobothriidea; family Diphyllobothriidae; genus Schistocephalus; species Schistocephalus solidus. The sequence continues at coordinate 201,891 of WEDG01003240.1, read as the reverse complement.
AAAAGGTTGGTTGATACAGTCTTTTGCGGAGTTATGGTGCTCACATAATTTACAACTAAAAAACAAAGTTTGAAAAACCTTTTTTTCTGACTACAGTGTTTTTTTGCCAGATAATCCATTATTCTGTGGGAAAAATGTGAAATATCTTGTTCTTCGGCGATAGTTCGTACTAGGTGATTCTACTGTAAGTCAGCGAAACACACTTTCTTTTATCATGCGAACAATAATGGAATTTTCTATTGTAGAATGCTGCAAACACTGGCTAAATACAATCCTCCGTCAAAATTCATATAAGTAGATAAAAATTTTAAATTTACCTCCAATAAAAGGCTTATCTTAACAAAATTTTTAAAGATATTCATAAGGAAACGCGAGCGCAAGTTTTTTTTTCTTAAAAACACAACCTTTGATGCCGTGGCATTTATGAAATATCATTTGAAACGGTTGAAAGAGGTTTATTCGTTTTAAAGAAGAAGATTTGATTTTCTGAACATGAGTTGTATTGGCCTGACATTTCGATTTCTCACACAAACCCATTAAGAGAAAGGGTCAAAATAAATATTGTAGAGAAACAACCAGTTAAGCTTTTATAGAACGCAGTTTCCTTGCCACCACATGCCGACTTCAATTAGAAGATCTCACATTCATCACTGGGAATCATAATTGATGCAAAACGGGCTGGTAAGTCCGCATCTGTGTTGTTAATTTTTTAAAATTAGGTGTTGTTGTCAATTCTTGGCGTGATTTGGGTTGCTGTCATAAGAGCCGTTGATCTGCAATGCCCTCCTCTCGTGATTATTTACTCTAAATTAGCAACGGCTTAGTTGGAGCCGAGGAGTCCGCGCATCTATTAATCAACTGTGGGTCGGAATATCAAGATTAAAGCAGTTTACAACTCATCAACCTCAGAGAAGGTAATTGAATTATGCATGCTGGGAAATGGCAACTGCGTCCAGCAAATACTGCCTTACTTGCCCCTCAATCCATCAATTACTGTCTATGATGATGGTTTCCAGTGCAAACCGAATTGCCAGGCATAAAGAATTAATGTTCCATTGACCGCTTCTTCTTGTTTTTCGTCGTCTTTTTCTTCTCTAGAACTATTTCCTGAAACTGGCATAATTGCTTCTATGGGCTGAATCGTTCTTCAAATTTTGAGAACATCTGTGTGGACATGGAATAATAGTATATTATAAAGTATGCAGAGAAGAGAAACGTTTTGCGAGCCAACCAAGAACCATTTCCCTGTGTAGAAAACTTGTGGAAAACTGAACGCACCACCTTTACTTAAAGATTTTACTGGAACAGCAGAACTATGCGCCGTAAGTTTCAGTGTAATATATTCAGGAGACGCGAAATATACTAAGCATAAACTAACATTCACTGATGTATGGTTTAATTTGAAACATTGGCCCTCACATGATTAGGAGTTACTGTGTGCGTTAGCATTCCCTTGCGTCAAGACACAACATAAATGTCTATTCAGAAAGACCCACAATTTTAACAAAACCTCTTACATCTTAAACCTAAACTGTTGTTCATAAATTATTGCTGAGAATATTTAGATAAAAAATACCAGTCCAAAACATGCGTTTAGGCTTTTTCACTCTACTACTTAAGACACAAACATTTTGTACATTTGGAGTGTTCAAGCTTTTTCAAAATCCTGCGCAGGTTAATAAAATTGACCTTTCGACACTGTATTCCTAGAACTGTGAGAACCTCTGAACAGCACGTGGAGCTTACAATGCAGTATTAGCCAGTGCGAATGCGCCCAAGTTACTCATCCGTGCGATTCAACTGAGCCTCCATTTCGTCTGCAGAAATGAAATTGAGTAAAATACGTCAATGCTTAATTTTTGACAAGGAGAATCAAGCAGGTGAACAGTAGAGCAGCCTCTTTGGCATGAACCAGAGGCGCTATGATCCACTGCGATTTCATTGATTTTGATGTAGTCCTCAGATCATTGGATAAAAACGTAAAACCTAAGGTGACAGTGTTGTGAGGTGCAGAGTCCGGTAAGCAGTGTAAACTTGAGGAAAACAAATCAAAATTTAAATGTGCAATAGTGGCCACATTTGCCTGTAAAACCGACTAAAAAAGCTTATCTAGTTATCTAATAGGCATATTAAATATAGCTTTTATCGATAAAATTAATTGCTAGAATGAACGCCTGTCTATTCCTCGGCGGAAGTTAGCTTTGGCTCTAACGCACTAATACAATAACACAGCCATATGACCGAAATCAGATAAAAATTGACCATGTCACACATCCCACTTGTGTTGGGAAGGCCTCCGAGTAATTAATACTCGGCAATAAGCGGTCACCGGCGTGAGCAGGGCATTGACATTCCATTATGTAGCCAGGGAACATCGGCAAACCCCTTCTGCATGTAACTGTCAGTGTCCCAGATGGTAGCCGATAAGGCGCGCACGCCCCTGCTACTGTTTCCGGGAGGGCTTAAAAAATGAGTCGCTGGGAGGGGAGGGGGCAATAACTAAAGCCAAGCTCATCACTCCAGCTGTGCCTCGCTTTGTCGGCAAGAATTATGGATGCTTTTATGTTCGAACGCGCCAGTTCCGAGCTAAATTGTCGGATTGATACTTTAATCCAGGCATGGTTTCCATCGGATATGTGTATTTATGTGCTCCCCAGTACCTAAGAACCGCCGCTAATCCATGCGCCACCCCTACCTCAGACATGGTTTAACGCTTCAAAAAGTGGACTGGATCGTTTGAATGAAAAAATACCGGATCCAGGATGGATAAAATGTGATGGCGCATAATTGCGGATGGTCAGGGCATCTCCCTTCGCGATAATTAACACCATCTGTCTGCAACGCTCTGAGCAAAAATCACCCTAAATTCTCTCGCTCTCTTGTCAGCAGCCCCACGAGCTTTCCCCGCAACGGGCGACAGCATTGCACTCACAACCGTTTCTTTAGCTGACATATCAGTGATACCTTTCCATCCAGCTGGGATATTCACATGCTGTAACCCTCATCTTTCCTTGGATATATTTCATGATATATTATATTTCTTGAGCCTAGATATCTATATTATACCGGTTTAAATATTCTCACATTTTTTTGCTTGGCTGAGAGCGTTGACGTAACAAAACCAGCTTTGGTATACTGTAAGCCAGAATTTATAACCAGTAAGTTTCATGATACTGTCTGTGTGTGTGATACACTCAACGTCTTCGGCTGCTACAGTGGCGAATAACAACTTAAATTCTCAACAGCAACATCGGGGCACTAATCTCTGCCCTATTTTTCCATCGGCAACGGCTAATCCAGCCATTTTTATGTAAGGGATGCCTTGTATGGCTGCCTAACTAGCCCACGGGCCTAAGAACCGCCCCACCCACTACAAAAGGTGACCTAACGGTAAATTTCATTAAGGGTTAATACACGCGTGGCTTAATGCTAAGGCCTAACTCTCACCTTATTCTTAACCCTAGCCATAGCCTAAACCTTAACCCTATATATGTAACACGATACTAAACCTAAGCCTCGTCATGACCTTTACCCAAACTCTGACCTTTACTTCAGAGTTAAACCTTACCCTCAACTTAAGCCTAAATATACTTCTTTGTTGCGCAAAGCCACATGCATTGTAAATGGCTCCTTTTACCGTGTCCTGTTTAAGTGGCCATACAAAGCATCCTTACTATCTGCATTCCCAATGAATCCTCCCCGGCCTGCCCAACACAGGGAGCCGTAGCAATTCTTCTTTCCTTACGGCTGCCTCAAATTCTGACGTAACTATTGGCCAAGCCCCTAAAACAACATTTTCCTCTATGTTAGCATCTGTCTTATCGCGCCAACTGGTCTGGCCTGAGAATTTATCGTTCTCCTTTGTTTATTTCCTCTGATGACGAGCTGGTGTCATCAACTTGAACATTCACGATTACAAGTCAATTTTCCGGTGAACCATCCTTCTTCATATGTTTATGTACCTGTCCAGGATACTACTAGCGGCTGTTGGCGCTGTTCGACTGTGATCATCCGGGCAGAATGGGACGTGTGAGTCCAGTAACAAGTCAGTCAGTGTCCATCCACCAATGTTAATTGAAAAATGCTCATTTAAATTTCAGGTTTGAACATGAAAAGTCAGGTCCCGTTCACTAAACACGTTGGTCTGCACGTAAGAATTGCAGAAATTAGTACCTTGAGTACTATCTGGAGTTCATATACCATAAGCCACATAGAGAATTCTGGAGGATCAACTGAGGAGCTGAACCCCTCGTTGCTGCGTCATGCTACAGTGCACACAAAGGCGAAACAGGTATCTAGGCTTTTAGCTAATACCTATGTCAGAAGTACTGCATAACTCCTTTTATATATATGCGGCAGGCGAAGATAGGCAATTTATGAAACTGGACTGTCATCTCTGCAGTTTCCAGTTCTCATTGGTGGCCATCGTTGAGGTCCAACTAAGTGACCATTCAACTGGAATTTCACCAGGATATATCTTAAACACGACTACTGACTTGTTCAAATGGCAATATGAGGGCAGGTGCACGGTCGAGATACCTGTCGATCAAACAGATTACAAATATTTAAATATTACTAATACGTTAACATATAAGATGTAATATATATATATATATATATATATATATATATATATATATTAGGATAGATTAAAATATATTATATTAAGTATGTAAAACGTTTCTCACAATTAATGTGCGATTTCCGTTAACCAGTGAATTTGTGCAATACTCCTCTGTTATAAGCAGAATCACCACTGCGACTATTAAGATCTACTAACAAAATAATTTTTCCAGACTGTTTCTTTTTGACTTTTGTTACAATCGGGACCGAAAAAAAGTGGGCCTCGTAAATCGGCGGGCATGATTGCTCGGTCAAAATATGTGTATTCGATGTATTCCAAAGGTCAGTCAGATTTCCAGACAACCCCAGAAAAATTTTTATGCTTTAAAAGAACCGGACTTTGTGAATAAAGATGCGAATTTCCTTCGAAGTATTTTTGACAAAGTACTAAGTACAACATAGAAAGTGTAAAACCTACATTTAAGGCAGCGCAATGTTTGATGTTAGTTCTTTGTACACTTATTCTTATGAAAATTTGGCTCCTTTGAGACATTTGACGTTGATGACGTCCGTTTTGTGCACACACAGGGATGACCAATTCATATGACATGCAGAGATTTGTATTTCACAAAGTTGCCATTGTCATCAGTTTGCAATTTTGGTAGTTGCTTCGAAAGGGGTAGGACTGGGAATCGTCTTTCAAATTTGGCTCGTACATCATAACAATCTAGTGCGAACTGTAATTGTTGCTTTAGAATTGACAACGACTGAGGTTCCAGTGTGTCTGTCCATTATTGCATTATCTGGAGTACTTATTTCGCTACTCAATGAATTCCAATTTGTGACTCCTAACAGCTTCATAAAAAGTACGCTGAACAAAACTTGGCAGCACAACTCGAATTCCCATCATCACATCTGCATTCCAAAATTTCAAAAAAAAACGATCGCCTTGTGAACCTCTTAGTCATATACAGTTCGAAGATCCCAGAAATAAATGGAAAAATGCTTTTTCACATAAAGCATAAATGGTCAGAAGATTTTGGTCAAAAAATGGCTAAGTTAGTGTTTTAGACAATTTACTGTCAAGTTTTACACAACATCATTTGTTTAAAGAGTTTGCTTTAATTTGCATATGTTCAAAAGGATGAGGATAAGCCGGAGAGTTTTTGTATATTTGACCTTTTGCGCAATTTATGCTGTCTCCGGTTGAATTTCGTTCAAGCCGAGCCCAAAACTAGGGACTTTGGTAAGTTCATCCGCCATAGGAACCACTTAAATAAACTGAAAATCTTTACCTTGAACCATTTTATGCTTTTTGCTTGTCAGTGGTTGATAATAATTTGGTGAGAAGAGGATATGCATATCGCCGACAAAAAGTAAAAATGGCTGTATTTTGTCAAGTAAATTATTATGGCACAAGATCTTACGGTGGCTGGCTGAATTCAGCCCAACGATTCATATCAACTTTCGGTTCACGCTTTTAGTTCTTAGTTCAATGTTCATTACTTTAAATTAGCAAATACTTTCATAGGAAATTAAATAACTACACATTCAAAACTGACGCATCTCCAAGAAGACCCACTAGACAAGCTGAGGTACCCACTAGTGATCCATATGCCTATCAAATGTGCCATAAAGCACAAAATACCGGTAAAATTAGCGCTTGGGCCTTCAGATAGTATCTGTGCTGCCTGTAAGTCGTATCACCTTACCTTTAAAATCTGTCTGTAAGAATCAACAGGTTAGCCAATTGATTCCTTTTAAAGACTGATTGCCGATGGCGGTAGAACTACGGCACGATCTAGAGAATAAAATTGGCCGATTTGACGATACAGATGGATTCTTCCTTTCCATGCGATCAGTGAATTTCATTAGACTCTTCGGTATTCATCGAACTTGCTTCAGGTCTTGGTCCAGCGTTTGATGCCGATTGCTTCATTTAAGTGAAGCCTTCATGAACCCTTAGCTCACGGCTGTTTTATCAATTTTGCGAAATAGCAAACATGCTGGAAATCACCGATAAAATACTCTCACAGTTGTTGAAAGATCCTCCTTGCAAATTATTAGTCATCACGCAACCCCTGTGTTAGAACTGTGATCAAGACAACAGAACTGCGCATATCCGATCGGCATAAGACTAAAAGTATACTTCATATAGTCATCAGGATTAATGGTTTATCAAGGCGAACCTTAGAGAAAACCATTGCTGGGAGCGTAAGCGATAGGCAAGTATACGACAGGAATGTTATACGAAGCGGCACCTGTAGAAGCCTCGGCTGCTTTGACAAACAAAATAGCTACAAAATTTTCAAACGATCGTAGACAAGCATCAATAAAGTGTTCCCGAAGAAGATGTAGTAGCATGTATCATCCAAAAACACTCGACATGTCTTAAAATTAATTGCAATATTAAATCGTTGAAAAAGTATTTATCTGACTTCGAAATATCCTTCCTGAAACGAATCCATTGAAAATTAAGGAAAGTTGCTATGTTGCTACTCAGGAACATAGCTTTTCTTAAACAATCCTGGGCTAAAATGTAAGGAGTGGCCTTTTCGTTTTGCCATGAATCCCGTCAGAATAACCGTTCACCTTGTGCGCTGCAAATACGCTCAAATTATTCGGCATTTTATTTTCGTACTGTCCTGCATCCAAGATTCGTTCAGCTTAAATTGCGCTTACTGAGTGTTAAGGCGTGACTGCTACACACTTGTACCGTACCTACAGATTCGGCAATATTTCCAATATCTAGTTTCTTCATTTGTCAAGGCAATTTGCGAAGTTAAGCGGTTTAGTTGCAATTAAAGACATTTCACTGAATGTTTGGTTACATCTCCTTCCTCATGAAATGGAAACCAAAATTCTAAATGTGAATTCTATTCAGATAAATTAATGTATTATGTTTATAAAATTTATTATCACGCAGCCTTATCCCATGGCACTTCAATCACAGTAGATTGCCGGCCTTTGAACGAACTTCCTTCTGATCGTTTGCGAAAAATCACTCTGTAAAAATTATAACTTAAATAGTACGTACTTTTCTCATTGATTTTGACTGACCTTATACCCTCAGATATATTTTATAGAAACAATGCATGATAAATATTATAAAACCACCAAAAAAAGGTTTCCTAACGTAGACCATTTGAAAAAGGTGTGATTATCTACCAATGGAGTAGACGCGAGGATCTTTGTATGCATGGTTTCTACAAAATATATTTAAATTTATAAGGACAGAGAAAATAATTGAAACAAACGTATAACGTTAGTAGCAACATTTTACAAAGTAAAATTTACAGGCCGTCGGAAGGAAGTTAATTTTAAAACCTTAAATATCTTTAGCTAAGGCTGCTCGACAATCAATATGCCAACCACGTTTTAAGTAATAACTTCAGATTGAAAAATATTTCAGTATTTTTAGTTGAAATTTCATAAGGTATGGAAGATACTATAAATTAACCATAACGTCTGCTTCACCACCGACTTCGTGAGAATGTAATATTTTTTCTCTGGTATAACTGATTTCTTGGTCTGTTACAGGATGTTTTGGGAATTTCAAGAGGATTGGTCTACTAACTTTGAGAACCAGAAAACACACTTGATTTACCACTGTGTTAATGCAACAATTTTGACCATATTGCTGTCTATTGTGACGACTTTCTTAGGAAAACAACTAATAGCTTTCATTGCTTGTCGCCTATGTTAGTGCTCCTTGATGTTAAACTTGTACCAGTATTAAATCACTCTGCCTATTCGACAATTTATTATTCATTCACTTTCAGTAGCACATCATAAAAAAGTTTCTGATTAGACTCATTGCTCAGGAACTTATGATGAAAGAACAGCCAATAACATTTGGTTTATGCGTGCACCAAGTGCCTACACAAGAACAATTAAGACATGTAGACTGCGAACGAAAATAGGTAAGCAAGAAGGGTTAACTTAATGAAAAAATAGTGTAGTAATGTATATAAAATCAACATGGAGCCAAAATTAGTGAACGCATGATCCAATGTTCTTTTATCTGGGCTTGAACTAGGAAACTATCTGAATGAATAGACAAACAGGGTACGAAAGTAGCCTCCTATTCGGTACAAGTTGCCACTTGGATGACAATTAACCGGGGTACCGGAAAAAAGGAAATAAGAAAGAATATCTGCTCAGGTTATTTACAGCTGTATAAAGGTGTACATGTCTTTTTGAACACCTATTTCTCTAATAAACTTTATGCTTACGTGAATTCTCCGGCAAATGCAGAAAGGGAAGATGGAGGCATTGACTGTTTGTCCAAACCTTTCAATGCACGATTATTATTGGGTGCTGGCGTGGTTGAGGCCCAGCCTGAAACCCTTGACTTCATCACTTATCCTCCTAAAATTTGCAAATTCATTAATATAATTTTGGTTTTATTTTCAGGACTGGCAAGTGTGTGTGCTGACCCATTCATGGATTCATAAATTTGCTATGAAGAAAATGTTAAGCATTCATAAACAAGTTAACCAACAGATAAAATGTTGGGCAAATGTACGCTTAAATTGAGCTTCCGGCGTCCTTCAAATAGAGCGAATTTTTAAAGAACTAATTCCATAAAAGCAGACGTATAATGGTCGTGTTGTGCATCCGGTGATTAAGTGGACCTTACAAACAAATGTGACAGCAAGCTTTGTTTGACTGTTTGTTTTGGGTTCAGCATAAAGAGATGACTTACAGAAAGGCGCATTGTGATTTCCGCGTGAAGTCATACGGAAATGGACTGATTGCAATGTATCTAGGTCATCCTGTTTCATGCCTTGTCCAAGTAATTTCTCTTATATATTTGCTAAGATACAATTCATAACTGTTCCTTAGCTCTAGCATATGCTGTACTTTAAGAGTTCCTGTTTATTTATGTGTGATTTTACAAATTTACAAAATTATCTACAAGCAGAGCACTTATTCATAAAAGAATATTAAGCGCTTCGAGTGCAAATGTAACAGGATCTTGTTCCTGTTTACAGAGGTCGTAACTGATAATCCACCTTTATAAAAATTTAAATCACAAAAATTGGAGTTTTATTTAAAAATTGGCGTGTATATTCCTTGTTTCATGCGGGAATTATTGATAGCAAAACGAGATCGAATGCCTGAAAGGAAATGAACACGAAACTACATTAGTGTAAAAATTGTCTTAAAATTTGGTGTACCCCTTCTTCAAATAAAAAAATTTGAAGTACATTTAATTTCTTTCAAACGCATTTAATTGAGTCGCTTCATGAATCTTCGGCATAAAATTTGATTAAAAATACTTTGGCTTTGTAAATTAACATAGAAATGAGAGTTTTATATCGTGGCCTTTCAGCGTACAAAATTCGCATTTAACTGGACGCCTGCTTGTTAAAATCCAGCCATTTCATCCTATAAGAATAAGCTAATTGTCATAATTTCATCGCATCCATTTGCCACGTCGTCAGTTAAAGTACGGTTATATATGGATTGCAATTTCTTAACATCGACTTTAGCAATGGAATTGAAAGACATTTGGATTAACCAGTTGCCTTTTTTATTTAATAATTTTGGCATTAATCTCATGAAGCTATTTAAATAAAAGCAGATTATGTAAAGCTTAAGCTTATACAAAGATGCAACGTAATTATATTTATCAAATTAGGGAATGTTAATATACGCAAAATGTTGCTCTTGTACTGCGAAAATGTCCTTTTCACACTGTAGCAGATATTTAATAAAATATGAAAGGATACCATACATTATTCACATGTACTAATTATGTTAGCTATTCAATTTGTCCACATGCAACATCATTTCTCGGGCAGAGTTAGCCGAGGCAATATAGTCCGCCACATTTATATGATAAATTGTGTGCTCACAGAGAAGGTCTGATATATTTAAATGAAAAACGTTAGACTACCAGAAAAATAGGGGTTTGTGGAGTAATTTGTAGAAGGCTAAACTGTCGCTGTTTGAGTCGTTCTTAACGATGCCTTTTAACGTGTATCCGAAAAAACGATGTGCTCTTCACAAGCATTAAAGCTTGAATTTGCGTCCTGACCTTAATTTCTAAAGCATAGCACTTTGAATTTTCTGCTATGAATTTCCTGCCATGCAATGTTTGGAGGGGATTTATTTGGATGCAGTTGTTCAGGCATTCTCTGTGATGAGAGAACGCAATTTCAGCATTTGTTTTCTCTTTAGGTTATAAAAGCCCAATTTCATTGAGTAGATGACTTGCCGTATGCGTAGTAATAAAACAACAACTTGTTTTTAACGACTTGGTTACGTGGAATACTCATTCAGTTGAGTAATAATTCATTTAACAATTCTTCTTTTATTCGTTTGACCCACTTGTGAAAAACTAAGCAGCCTCAGTGGGATTCAAACCCACACCAGCAAGGGGTAGGATTTTGTACGGAAAACGTTCTTTCTAAGTGACCTACGATGCCCGCGCCGGGAGTCGTAAGTTTTATCCAATTTTGATCAAGTAACCCACCCAGCCTTCTGCAAAGTATGAAATTCACGAAATCTGATACAATCATCTGATTGCCCGAGAAGATATCAAAAGCTATCAGTCTAGATTGCAATCAAACAATCCAGAATTTTACGTTCGTATTATTCGTCAGTAAGTCTGATTAGACTGCCTTTTCTAGAAGATGCAACAAATGAATTAGTAAGACGATACCTAAGGATGGATATCACTTATTATTTCCCAGCTGTGAATTCACAAGTATTTTGCAAACACCTCCATTGTACGGTTGAGGGGTGAAAACCGACTACCGTTGCAGGCCACATCGATTTATATTAATTCATTCACCTTATCCTGTTGACCAGGATGCAGAGGTCAAACAATAAAACCTCCGTAAAAGAGAGTACGTAAACGTCTACCCACCTGGCTAGGTAAAGGTGAAAAGCAATCAATTTTGAGTTAAATTTTCGCCCTTTTAATCGGTAGGAACCACCATGTTGACGCCAAAGAAACCTTCAAAAGTATCTACATTACAATAACACACTACTCTAAAGGCCGATGCATACAAGTGCTCGCAACAGCCGAGGCCGTTGGGATTCATTTAGCGAACCATGCGCTTTGCTGTCAGAAAACGTCGACACACGCAGTCAGTCTTCTCTGGCCGACTCCAAGTGAGATAAGCAGCCATCCAAAAAACCTGACAACGGTCACACACAATTCACATATTTAAAGTACAGCCAGCGCTCAAAAAAGATCACTTCCCTCCTTCACCCATGCACTTTAACGTACTCAACACGCCGATACTGCCATGCGGGAAACGCGGGAACGATGAGTATGACTACACCTCAACACCCTCCCACACACACACGCACACACTCAAGGCACTTATAAACTCTAAACATAGCTAATAATTCCATTCCACATGTATTTGTAATGGTTGGTGATGAATAACTGAAACAAATGTGTTAGCCAATGGACTTTTCATTTGAAACATGAAAAATTTTGAAAAAATACACCTTAATTTATGGATTGTTTTAGGAAATTGCGACTGTCGGGCAGCCACGAGCCTTGTTGAAATATGCGTTTCAACGACTGTCATTTATTGCTCTTTCATTGTAGGGGAGTTTAGTGAAAATAAATGAGCATTAACGTAAATGTGAACGAACAATTATCAGTCAGTTGCCAAGGATGGAAAATAATTCACATGCATTAGGTGATGCTGCAAGTTAACCCAGACGACAAAAAATTGTTTTCAAATGGGCAGAAAATATCTCCAGGCAAAAGGGTTAGAGGAATCATAAAAAATAATCGGCAGAAAACTGCTTACTATTAAGTAAAACGTATTTTGTATGCTAATAAATGTTTTACCCTACTGCTGCACATTTTTATGCATTTAGCTTTTTTGTGTCATTAAGCCGAAGTGAAGGGATTTTTCAAAACAGTCGGGCCTAAGATCAAAATTAATATGCTGTTTTATCTTAAACATGCAAGGTAATTTGGTGATACGTAAGTTTTTCTTCAAAAAACCAGAAGACTTCTCTATTTTACGAAGACCATATCGATAGTTCTGTACCGTTATGCTTAAAAATACAGTATTCAGTCGAAAGGGGTAGTGAATTAAAAGGTTCATAGTCATGCGTAAATCTGTCCGCTATCGAACGCCAATTTTTAACTTAGAGCCTGTCGCGTCTTCCGTTTTGTGCACCAATCATTTTGATATCACACAACGTCAAAATGTGGGGAGTAATTTGACACTTCGGTGACATCACTGTGACAGATTTCAAATTAACTCCTTACAATCGTATAACTGGAACAATGTGCTAACACACACAGTTTTACAGAAGGTAGGCAAAAAATATCTTTACATAGCAGAAGTGTAGTACGACTCTTTTTGACCCCCTGAAAAGTAAAAAGGGATTGCTCAAATGTGTCGGAATAAGTATATTCCGGATTTGCAGATCACAATTTCACGCCAGCAATTTTCGGAGACAAAAGCTTAATCAAGCTTTTGAATTTATAATGACTCGACTCACTGAGAGATTCAATTGCGCTCTAGGTGGATAAATTCATTTTGTGGAAGTGTCCAGTTTAAAGCAATTTTGAACTTACAAAATTTACATCGCACAAATCCAAATAAGTAGTCTTGATAATTGATCGGATTTTATCTTGTTTCAGGTAAATGATACGTGCTTTACAAATTCTAATCCATATGTGTACACAAGATGGACTTCATTAACATAATAACTTAGTGGAAGTAATTAACGACAGCCACCACTTCAGTTTGTTAAAAAATGGCATAATAACAGCCAATTAACGAGGTGTTATAACGTGCTTTTGACACCCTAATGACAGCCCACAGAGATCAAACTCCTTATTACAGTAGAAAGGCAAATAAGGGATCTGTGGTGAAAGATATTTTTTATGCTAACACAAAGTTAAACGATATGTCTTCTGAAGTCAACTAGATTTCATAAATGAACTTAAAATGGGAATTAATCCACGCACTCACAATAAGGGCAACAAAGCAAACCACACAAGCTTTCAATTTAATCTTCTCAATGCTGCTCTCGAAACCAAGCGTGAAAAAGCAGACCATTTGCATTTGAAATGCACTTTTCAAATCGAGAAAGGTGAATCTCCTTTGAGCTTTCCTAATAATCAATTCATATATTTCTTTCTTTTGTGTCTATCTTGCGTGAGCTTGATCTATGTGCATACTTGTGCACTGCGATATCATAAACCTCGGGGATGCACATATATTGCCTTTATTCAAATAAATACCACACTTTAATGTCCACATTTACGAAAAAGGCAGTGGATTCGTCCATGCAAACCACTATATATTTTTCCTGATCGAAAAGCCCCGGAGTTGATAAAATCAGTGTTAAGACATTTTAATAAAGTAGGAATCCCTGTTTAAGTCAGCTACGCCGGTCGATTCGACTACTGAATGCAGGGAAGGGGCCTTAACGTAGGTTAAGGATATGTGACACCTCCTATGATAAATGTCTGTTTCCTTGTACATGCTTCTAAAGATAACATAATGCGTATGCATAAAGACTGGAATTAGTTAAAATCAAAGCGTACATTATAATTTATCAAACAATATGGAAAATATTTGCCACTGTCTGCAATGACTGACATCTCAAGTTTCGCGTCAACATAGATAGCACGACAGTTTGGTAATTATTCAATTATCATAAGACGAAATGGCTGAATTTAAACGAACATGCTTCCAACCATCTACATTTACGAAACTTAAAAAAACCAACAATATAAATTGGAACTTTTAAAGTTAATTTACAGGGCTTACTTATTCTTATCGAATTTTATGCAGAGAATTCATGCCGCAAACTCTTTCAGTCCATATAAAGTAAATCACCGTACATCACAAATTCCATTTTAAGAAAGGTAAAATTTAGTATCAAGACGTTTATTAAAATCATTGTATTTGCGCATTAACTTTTTACTGTTAGCTAGGCTGATGCTCATTCACGTGGCACCATGCACCGAATAGCAGGTAAGCTGCTTATTTTTTTGTTAAGAGTGACAACCTTTAAATAAGTATCCTTCTAGGCCATCTGTAAAGTTGAACTCAGAATAGCGCTTTGGCGAGACTGATTCGAATTTTATGAAGGATATTTAGTACACGATGATTTTACCGATCATGTGTCAGGTTTGCCTGTAGTACAATTCTGGATAAAGATGCTAATTTGGCTATTTACGTTTTTGCTCACTTTTGGTATGCATTTATGTCTGCTGGAGAAGAGTGCATTTAGTATTCACAAGCAACAAGATATCAGGTGAATATTGGTTAGTGATGGGCATTATGACAACGAAACCTGATGTTTATATGTATTATTGAAACTTCGAATTAAAAAGGTATATGATTTTGTACTGCTCGAAGCTTTGACAGTAGAACTGGAAGTCTTCTGCAAGCACGAAAATAGGATAGAAGGATAAGAGAAACCCTTAAACTGCTCTTAACATTCGATTTTAACATGAAGGTATATTCTGGCAAGTACTGGTGAGGCTACAAAGGCTTCACGATTCGGCCTTTGGGGCTGCGTCCTGAGGCTCAGATTAATAATTCCAAGAAAATGTGTATACGTTGACTGCAAATAAATGAAATAAAGTTTGTGCAAATTTAAATTTTAGATAAACCACAGAGTAACTAACTTCTTTTAATGCCCACAGAAGACTTCCAATGCTACTAGCAAAGACTTCAGCTGTGCAAAAGGGCCTATTGTTTCTTGTTCGTAGAGCCAGTGGAATGTCATTGCATATTAGCGTTAGGTTATGCTGTCATGATGCTCATCAATAACCCATTTGTGTCCGATACGTTTCTTTCTCCGGATAATGAACCACGTTCCTGCATCAAAAATGCCATCGTGTTAATGTGAGCAAAAAACTTAACATATGCTGCTCACAATAGTCCTATTTTAAAATGAAATCCAATAAATCCCTATATACGTTAATTTATCGATTTTTCAGGAAATTGCGACTATTGAGTGACCACGCGCTATATTGAAATATAATTTTCAGCTAATCTTCCATTGTAGGTGCCTTAAGAGAAAAGTAAATGATCATGAGCTTAAATGCGTCTGAGATCATATCATTGAGTTGTGATAGCGGAAAAAAATAAATTGTATTAGCGATGCAGCAAGTGAACTCTGACCACGGAAATCTGTATTCTCATGCTCGGACACGGTCTCTAAGAAAAGTAATAAGAGTAATAATTAAACATTTTCGGATGAAAACTGCCTTTTAAGGTATATTTTCTATGCTCATAGATATTCTACCCTGAAGATTCCCATTTTTACGTGCTGAACTTTTAAGTGTCATGTAGCTGAAGTGGAGGGATTTCCCAAAACACATGGCCCCAATATTTAAAGTTATATTTCGTTTTACTTAGAGAATGTGCGACCAGTTGGCGATAAGCGAGGTATTTTCCGCAAACCAGTAAAACTGGCTTTTTCAAAAAATTTAAATGAAAACGCCTGTAGATGTATGCTCTGAAACAAAGAAGTACAGCAAAAGAGGGGGAACATGTTTTACGATGCACATGGCATATGTAAATAATTCATAAGCATGCAAGAATCTGTCTGATATTAAACTCTCATGTGCTAGATGTGCTAGATTTATAATTGTGGAACAAAGGATAAAAGGAACCAAATATATTTCAATTGGTTTTTTTAATAAACTGATCAGATAATTTTGTCATTTAAAACACAACATGACTATACTTTTCCAGGAATTGCAAACCGGAAAACATTTTCATTCGATATTGCCTCCTCCCTTGGCAAAAATATATCCCCAATTGAACAGTTAAAAATAACAGTCACATCCTAGTTCCGAACGCGACTGGTAAGCGAACTTTTAGATAACAACTGCTTGTTCATTGAGATTTATGGTTATGGTGAAATTCTTCCTGAAACCCACCACATTTCCTAAATGTGGGCAAAGACCCAAGTGCTCACTGAAGATGAGCTTCTGACTGCGTACTCTGTGACAACACCTACATGGGAAGTTGTCTCAAGTGTTAGTATTAAAAATATTATCAGCATATGGCGACAACCCTTTCACAGTCCAACTGGATCAGTTGTTTTGCCATTTGGCAAATCTAGATGCATTGGAAAGTTGGCCAACTGTCGGCAGATAAAACATCGTTCCGTCTTATGAGCATGCCGTTGAAACACTAATAATCTCACAGTCAGTCTTTTAGTCTGCGCCAAAATGCATCGTTCGTAAGCTTCTCTATATTTACTGTCTCCAGGAACCCTTTCATAAAATGTGCGTGATACCAACTCTCGGATCGAGGAATATAGGAATTTGCTTTGCAGTCACTAGCGAGTTATATGCCGCAATAAATCGTGGTGGCAAAAGGAAAAGCACACTTCATTTTTATGTAAAACGAGTTAGGACGCTGCAGTTGCGTATCTACTGGCGATAAGTAGACATATAATTTTCCGGACATCAAAACATCAATATATATATAAGTAAAGTCTATATATATATCGGGGAATTATTTTCTGAAATTAGTAAGAGCAGGAAATGTAGTCAGGTGATTTTGACATGACTTTTTAGGGTCAGAACCGAAATGTCAATGAACATTTGGGTCGAAGACAATCAACCACTGTGGAATAACCACGTAATGCCCATATTACACACAAGTAGTACTACAAGTAGTATGAATCTTATATGGCAAAGACGTTATACCGTACTTTCGACATAGATACTAGCTTAAAGCCCAGACACGTGTTTCGCCGATGTTTCTGCTGCTGTGTGACACAGCAACGAGGGGTTCGGCTCCTCAGTGGGTCCCCCAGCGTTCTCTTTGCGGTTTCGGGTATATGGACTCCAGAGAATAATCGGGGAAATAATTTCTGAAATTATTAAGTGCAGGACATGGAGTCAGGTGATTCGGACATGACCTTTTAGGGTCAGATCCAAAATTTCAATGAACATTTTGGTCGAAGACACTCAACCACTGTGAAATAACCACGTAATGCCCATTCGACAAACATGTAGTACTACAAGTAGTATGAACCTTATATGGCAAAGAAATTATAAATTCAGAAATTATTTCCCCGATTATTATCTTGAGTCCATACACCAAAAACCGCATAGAGAACGCTGGGGGACCCACTGAAGAGCCGAATCCCTCGTTGCTGTGTCAAGCAGCAGACGAAACATAGGTGAAACACGTGTCTGGGCTTTAAGCTAGTACCTATGTCGGAAGTACGGTGTAATTTATTTGCCATATAATAAACTAGCTGAGTGTGGCTTTCTTACTGGATATTTTTTTGTCTTGGATACAGTTGAGTGGCAATAAAGACCCTTTTTACGATTGAGCTGCCAGAAACTATTTGTAAAATAAATATACAAGTGTGTCCCCTCTATTAAAATGCGTCTGAGTAAACTGCTTACGTCAAGGTTCATGCTACTGGTCTTATCTAAAAACAATCTTAATGCAATTAGTGGAAGCCCTCATGAAACTAAATTTTCTTTTCTGCATACATTAAAAACAGAGGAAAGGAATGCAAATAATTTAATAAAGACAAAGCTAACTGTGGCTTCCAGTTAACCAAATCACAGCTCCACCCTTGATTCCGACGAGGCTTAACGTTTGCTCCCCAGCATGATGGCGCAGGGACAGTGACTTGCCTGTGGATTAGTTTTAAGTCGACGTGTGCTACAAGTCTCGAATTCCATCCTTCCTCACCCTTCTGTCTCCAGTGTGAAGAGAGAGTCAGGAAGACCATATGTGAAGTCGGGCGCAGATGGAAGTGCCATAAAGGCCACAGGTGGCTAGTGTGGCATTAGCTTGCGCCTACACGTGCCACCAGAGCCGCCAAATTCACGCCTGACGTGCCCCGATCTAGCCCATGATTTGTCCAACAGTTAATCAAATAGAAAACCCTTGACAGATGGACAATTGTTAAACATAACAATAGCTAGTAAATTCACTAAAGTGCCTGCACCCATAATCTTTGAAAGTTTGGCAAAGTGTGCGAACAACGTGGTCACTGGCTGCAAAAAAATAAGAAAATAATTGATCAAATTTCGACCAATATGAAAAATAACAGCACGAATGCGAGGAAAACTGAATAGCTTCATTGACTGTACAAATAAATGAGGTAACTGGAAGAAATTTGTGTAAAAATGTATTGAAATGTGCAAGGTAATATGCAGAAAATTGCTACCGCAGACACCTGGGCCATTAAGGCATATGACATAACGAGGTGACCAAATTTTGGAACTACGTTTTTGTTAAATAAAACAAACATGCAAACCAACACAGTGAAAGAAATCTTTCATTGGAATATTCCTGGCAGCAGGAAGGTAACAAACATCAGCGAGGAAGATTAAAAAGAACCGCGTTAACAAAAGTGGCTAGAATGTGCCTTCGAATAAAAAATTTCGCAATTGTTATACATTCAGACTAAGATCGTACATCATCTGAAGGATTCCTGATTTTTAAGAATGTTTTTCATGGTTAAAAAGATTTTCTTTTGCTAAATTCTTATGTCTACAGGAAATTGCGTTCCGAAATAAAACCAAAACTTTGCGCCTTCAATAAGGATTTCATATTTGGCAATCAAATATATGCAGTAGGTGGAATGATGAATAGCTCGTCAGAATGAAAAAAATGATAGTTTTGCAGCATCTCGAGCAAAGTGAATTTGACCTATTGCTTGGATACGTTTTAACCGGCATCATGTGTAATATAAGCTTCGTTTCCAAGCAATTTTCACAGTTGGGAAACGAAACGAACACTATATTTAGACCATTTTTAAAATCCATTATTGTCACGCATCTAATTGTTTTGTTTACTATTGGATAGTAATATCATCTGGATCATTTTACAAAAAGCTGCATTTTTTCAACTGAGAATTGTAATTTCTTCAGCGAAAACACAGTAAAGTTTGAAAGTCTGTGCTTGACTGGCACGCTCAACCGAGCTACAGTCCTGCATCCCGCCTACGTGGTGCTTCGTACAAGGATCGGATCAGTTCGGACAGGGCAAATAGAGTAAACGAGCACTCGGAACCGAGAGCCGACGCTCACGGAAATGAGGAGTGGCCACTTGAGATTACAGAACAAAATTCAATCATGGATTAACTGATGTGCCCGCAAACCGGAAAAAAACTGACGCAAGAAGCAACAACAGCCATGACTGTCCGCTGATTGAGGTTGAGGAGGCCAACAGGTATTCTGACATGCCTAAACCTACGATGGCCCCAAAAGGGACAGAGGTCAAACGCGTCCAGCATCGGAAAGAGGCTTCTTCTCAGTTTGGAAGTGGGCACATTCATCACTTCAAATATTGTATAATCTTCAAGCTCTGTGACAGGGATCTGAAAATAAACTCAATAATCAAAGTTGGGCTACTCGCAAACGAGAAAGTTTCTGTTTTATCTTTACCACTTGCTAAGCAGAATTATCTTGAATTCGTAAAATTAACGGACCGCTTTCATAATGGTTATGCCAAATTTCATATTTATTTAAAGTAAACACATGCATCACATGCATGCTGTGTTCTAAGATAAATTAAATGAAGGTTATATTGTAGGCAATCATAAATTATTTAAACACATAGAACTATGCTGTGTGATTTTATGTTAAACCCTGCCCAAAATGCAGTGCGTTTGTGAGGAACTATTTTTAAAATAAGCTGCAATAATCGTAATAAAGGATACTTCATAATTAAACTCGCTCGAAATATTACTGAAGAAATCGCATTCTCATGCTAACTTTTTTAATAATGTAAAACCTTTGATGTGTTTGGTGATTGAGGTAATGCTTTTCTAATGGGTGTGGTAATCGTGGCCTGAAATAATGTTTCTAAAAACATGAATAGTTAGGCGTAGTGATACTCCTGTGTGCATTAAATAGTTCTATACTTTAAAAAACAAATTATGACAGCAAACATATAACATGAATATTTGCAATAATTTATGATTTAAATCCCGTTTGAAAGTTATGCCGTTGAAGGGTGAGGGGAAACCGACGCTGCAAACGTTTGTCTGTTTAACGTTAGCTTTGAAACTGAGAACGATATTTTAGAAGAACTCCATTATTTTATTTTTCGTCAATTTCGGCAGGCCTTATATAGTGTTCAATTTTTCCAGACTTGTACAGGCAATAATTATATTTGTAGTATATGATATTCCTTTTATTAGTGAATTCTTGTTGTGTTTTTTTTGCTCATAGCAAAGACAAAATCCAGGAAATAATACCAGGTTCAATGAGAAATTTCAGGACCTTAAGCGTATCAGAACACGTCTAAGTGTAAACATAGTTCCACGGCACAATGCATATTCAATCTTTATTTCAATCGAAATTATTCTGTCACGTTAAAAAAATCTAGCTCACCTTTAAACTAACAATCCTCTCAAAATAAACTTTATCAACCACAACAGGACAATCAAGCGAGTTATCTCATTAACATTAACTCATTAGGCAGCCTTTATCAGTTTAAATTGAGTCTAAAAGGCATTTCGAAGCGATAAATACTGACAGTGCAAAGAAGACATATTATTCTGGAACGCAAAAGTTGGACTTAAATAAAGTTATATGCATTGCAAATTGTTAATTATGTCAAACTTGCTTGTTTCAACGAAGTGGTAGACACGATCGCTAGAACAAGAGCTTACTTAGCCTTACGGTTCGGATTATTTTTTGAACCCAGACAAAATATCAAAATAAATAACCAGACACGCAGGGTAGTTTTCCGGGTGACAGTGGACCGAAACGCCGAGTAATCTCCATGCCAATGATTGACAACGCTGATGAAATCAGTGCCATTAAAGATTCGAACATGGATCGACCAGCAAGCATCCACCAAACATGACCCCCCCAGGACCACCATGACTGCAAACTATAGTAGGCGTGTGGTTGCCTGGCAACCACTTTCTCTAAATACTGTGCCCATTGTGCCACCTATAACACTTTTGTGCGAATTTCCCTGATGAAAAATTCGAAGAAGAATTTAAAACGTTAGGCTGAACAAGCTCTGGTTCCGGTGATCGTGTATCTCTCTTCGCATCGTCTTCCTGGAAATCACCTTTCCACTGTATTCGTAACAGTTAATTTATCCAAATCAGTAATCTATTAGCCAAATATGTTACAAATATTATTTGCAAAGGTTTGAAGAATATATTGCTTTTAACAATACCCAAACGATTCAATGAATGTATTAACCGATTTTCATTTAGTAACAGGTAAGCAGTTTGTTCAAGATCCAACCGGTTTCCTTATAGATTTCCATCACTATGCTCGAAGGCGCGGGCTTTAATGTTCCTGCACACTAAATGTTCTGACGCTTGCACTATAATTTACACGTTTTTCAAAAAAGGTCGTTTTTTTCTTAAGATATAGGTTTCTTCTCTTTTTGTATGACAATGCCAAGCTTGCAATAAACCTTTTATAACCAGTAATCACTTCTACATAAAACATATAATGAGAATATTTGTAAAATGACTTAAATTTCATGCATCAAGGGCAGTCGTTAGCTAAACAAATAATAAAAAAAAATAGCTCTCTCAAATTTGACAAAATTGGCGACGGATATTAAATAAACTTAAGTGCTTACTTATAACACAAACTCGTAAGACACAAAAACTTAAATAAACTTCATGGCACTTATACGAAAAATGATCATTTCAAAAACCAAAATCTTCAGATATCAGTTTCAATAACACTTGAACTAATTGGTAAATGCAAGTTATTCAAAAGTCATGAAGACAGCGGGAGTAAAGTTTGCAGGAATTCATAGTAACTTGCAGGTATTATGCCTACAAATGCCACAGTTGGTTCTATATCCCATAAGAAAAATTGGTCCCAGCCGCCGAAGTTAACGCCTAAACGGAACCTTTGCATTCGTATATATTTAACGAGTGTTACTCATGGGCAGCGCAAAACAATAACAACTGCGATAATAAAATATTTGAAGAGAAAGATTCAGGCTGATGAATATTGCCGGCTAGGACAAGGGAGACTGGAATGGCGATTAATAACTTATTAATCGTCATCAGCCAGTTACACACAACTTTAGGTGGTGGCCTATTCTACTACAAGCCACTCTGCGGCTGCTGGCGGGGCTCCAGAGTGAACCAGTTGCGAGTACGTTTCTTTAGCGATCGGTGATCGTTCATCAACAAATGCAAGAAAGATAAATTTTTACATAGAGGAGCGTAGGAAATGCTTTAATTAGCATATCGCGAAAAGTGAACAAAGAATAGGTGGTTGACATTGAAGTGAATTCAGAACGCGAACTGTCAAAGTGAATGGGGAATGTTGTGCATTAAAATACAAAGGCCCCATGAAATATAAATTGATATAAATTTGCCGAAAAAAATAGAACAATTGAGAAAGTGATTGGCATCTTAGCTCAACCAAAGAAACACGGACAATCATTAATGATGTTCCATGCTTTATACTCTTTCCATTATCTTGGAAGTTTAAATATGAAAAAATTACTTTCGGACAGAAAAACAACCAAACAGGATAGAACGTGATTAAAGCAGAATACAGATCGAGCAATGGAACAGTTTGATTGTTTATTCAAGACTTTCAAACGCCTGCAGTAGGAAATCGTTATGGGAATAAATAGCAATAATAAGGTGACAAAAAGAATAATTTAGGGCAGTCTATCACATTTAATACATAAACGTTCCTTCTAACTACAGAGGTCAGACAGAACGCGTGCCCAGATGCCGCATAACCAAACATACGCTTGCTGCATGACGGGATGATGATAAATCACAATCTGCTGCTCACACCTACTAAATGGGCCCTGAGTTTGACTTTGCAACTGCCGAGATATTCGCCCAAGACAAGCCGCGAATTGATTGAAGCCTGGTCTACGTATGAAAACTCAATCAATCGATGTATCGATTTGTAGCCGGCGTACAGGGCTCTGCGTTGTAACATACATACTTGCTGCTATTCCTGACAATGAGCTAAATGAATTCAAACGTTCAGAATAAAAAACTTACTTTTTCGGTGTTCGGTGAGTGTGTTCCTTATCGCATGCAAACAAATAAAATGGCACCCACCGCATCCATTAAGAAACGCAAATGGTGAATGCTGTGTATCACTGAACTTAATACCACATGTCCTCACTCATGCTTCATACTAAGCAATAAATTTTTTTCCAGCTCTCCTTTAACGAGAAGAGAGTGACTTTGCTTGTTACACCTGAGAATGCTCGTGGGATTAATCGTTTGATATACAGCTGCAGGCTAGTCAGCTGTGGTCGATCGACATACTGCATTAGGATCCACTTCTCTTTTGGAAGAGTAAAAATACTATTCTAGTTGCCTTTAATCCAAAAATGTGGTCTAACTACCTGTCCTTCATTGATTCATATAAATTTTATTGTAAAAAGTCGATATACAAAGCAAACTCAAACGATCCGAGATCTAACAATACGGTTTAAGGATGCCTGTAGGTGTGTTGGATCTGACTAACTAACAGGATATCCCAACAGTTATTATGCATTTTTTAAATTAAACTGTAAGCTTAAACTTAAACTTCAAAATTTTAATTCATTCAATAACACGCAAAGCTTGAACAGCATTGCGAAGATAGCAACCACGAATTCGAAGATTGTAGTGGCATTTAGCACTTCCAATGTTTTACCAAGCGACAAATGATACCCTGACGTAAGAGCGCACTTTATTGAAAAAATAAACCGCATTTTCTAAAAACGTTTTTGTGCGTGACCGTACATTTTCAAAGCATTGCTGACAAGCAACTATCAAGCTAGGAAGCGCAAATGGTTCACTCGAGCTCCACCTAATCACTTATGTAAATAATGGTTACAAGCAAAATCGAGACAGAGCCGCAAGACAACGCGAGCATGACGCTAAAGAAAAAGGCTTAGATTTTAAGTGTTAACTGCCGTGAATCGGCAAAATGAACGCACATGTAAAAGCCAGCGAATGTAAAGGTACGGCATAATTTACTATATCTTACACAATTTCAACTCTGCCTTCCTAAATCATACATAGAGGTTTTTTCGGCTTTACTGCTGAATTTGCTGCTTTCAACACACATGTCACAACAGGCTTTCTAATAAATAAGAGATAAGTTATTATATCTACGAAAAAAATTTCTCCCAGACTTTCTCTCCCAACTCCACTTAACTGTGGAGTTAAAAATGCTTAATTATTTATTTTTTGACTCATTTGTGTGAGCTGTCCCTACTGTTAAATAATTATCAATAAAAAAATTAGAAACGAATAAAAATCACTAAATTAAAGAAAGCCATTGAGAACCTCCTCATAAGTAAAAACCGGTAGTAGTTTAACTTGAAAAAACAGTTCTATTTATGTTAAAATAAAATTTCTAATAAGTGCCTGGAAAATACTTGGTTCGGAAATGTAACATCAGAATTTTGAATGTACCCTTAATATTGTCAGATAGGCAAGATCAACAGTATTTTGGCATATATTGAAAAAAAATGGAGCAAAAGTGCATCATTTAGTAAACTTATGATTTGACAGTGATAGGCATTAATTAAAGGGAGAAAATACGAAAAGTTACGAGGAAATATTCAATTGAGCAAAACCAGTCACCATACATGAATATATTTTGAGCGTCTGATTTTTTTGAGGTCTCTTTCTAGGAATTTAAGTCTGCTCGCCCTACTGCTGTATACAGAGCTGAAAAATACCTTTCTAGAAAATTATTCATGACATTCATATCCAAGTTAAAAACTGAAGACATGCTGCTCAGCATGTATGGTGAGGAAAAATGTCCTTGCACAGAAAATAATAAGCGTCTTATGGAGTGAAAACAAAGGCACGATTTTACAATAAAATCCATGACAAATTACATTAGGGAGCCATTTCCAAGTGGAAAATGGTATTCAAACTCTGCAGTTTAGCAAGCATATGGTATGTTTTATACCAAACTAGTTGCACGCAGCAGAATTGCTTTACTTTAAAAATGTTATTTAGTCATTGAAAAGCTACAACTTAATAGCTCTAAACTTTTAAATTTTTTGCTGCCATAAAAATCGAAGAATTTCAATGAACCTTACAGGCAACATCTGTTATAGGGATAATTTTCAACTGTGGATAATGTTTTAGTTTTTGTTTTCAAAGTTAAACCTATTTCTTATATTTTTCCTCTGAAATGACAGATTATTCATCTTTTTCTTATTTTTCCAAACCATAACATCTGTTTTTTTCCCTCGCTTCCCCAGCTCCTCCGATTCCTCCCACGTATACTTCACTTCAACCTTGTGTGGCATCTTCTTTTCAACTCATTTTGTTTCACTCGGCCCATAAACAATCAAAAATTAATTATTTTTCCACCCGTCATCCAGTTTTTGTCCATGCCTTTAATCCTTTTGTCAAACATTATCGAACCCGAGACTTCCTTTAAACAGTTTTATAAATTTCTCCTTCAAATAAGCTTTTGCATTTTTTTATGTTCTTAATTGCCCTTCTGTTTTTACTGGAAAACTTGAATACTGCATTTGCTCATCTGACTGAACTAACAGAGCCAAACGCCAAATAAATAATTTGTTTGCCATAAACTTCGAACCAGCCCAAATGAGGCCCTCGTTAACAAAGTTGGAATACATTTACATATTTGGCATATGGTGTCCAAACGAGTGTCAACCCTTTTATTATGAATAAGAAGGGTAGCAAAATTTTGAATCCTATTTGTTCATCAACACCCATACAAATGTCAGACCCGCCCCCTCCCGGGGTATGTTGGGATCCTATATCACCATAATCCTTATAAACACGAGATAACCGAATCAAGCAGAAATCAGTAACATTGTTTCCTGCACCCTCTCAGCAGGCACTAGTTTGGCTTTTTTGTTTTTAGGTGGAACAAAGCAAACTGGTGATTTCGATCAATTCTCATATGACCTGAACAGTAAAATACAATGTTTTAGGGCAATAAATTGTCTTTGCGATTAACCCGTTCTGCTAAAGAGCACTGTACGGAAAAAATCATAATTATCTACTCCAGTTAATTTTAAACTGCAATCAGTTGCACACTCCAAATCTTACAATAGACATAAGACTTGTTGGTATATCGGCAAATGCATATTTAAATTTTCTGCAGAAAACATAGCATTGATAACCCTAGTTCTCCGTTGGAAACCTGGAGATTAGTTTCACTTCAATTGGTTAGACCATGAAAAATATAAAGAGGCTTTTGCCAGACTAGGTTACTTCAGCCGGCTGTTAAGACGCCTGTTGAACATTGTCGTAAGTTTCAAGTTGCATCCAGTTTTCTCAGTTTTTCCCAACTGCGTTGTCACTCGCCCAAACAAACGGTCGAAAATAGCGGAATTGCACGTGTTCACATCTTTCCTACTCATAAATTGGTTTTTGATAGACGTTTCAATAACATTAACCTTTCTTTTTTCCATTCATTAAAAACTTGTTTTCCTAGATATCTTAACTTTTCAATTGACGCTAAAAAGGAACCACTAAAAGGTCAGCATTTATACTGCGATTGAATATTACTTTGCAGGACAGTAGGGCGATAAGTAGCAGCCTTTCTCAGTTTGTTGGTAACATTTCATGCGGTGCATTTCTGATTATCATCCGGGTCAGTATTGCAACGTCAGCTTCCCATATTAAATCCAACAATCATACTGGTTCGGTGAGCACTACACTTATGGAAGTAAAATATAGGCTGTTAATAGTCAATGACAAAATATAAAGGGGTCGAAGCAGTGGAAGTACCTAGACGACACCCTGGGCTCTGCCAGCCCGCGTTGCATGTGATTGACTGTTCCAAAAGTTTAATCTATGAATGACCCTCACAGGGAGCTTTTTCACTTTCAATAGGAAATAGTAATGATGTCCGAATCTTTCAGTTCTCATTTGCGCTGCATGTTGTAATTTTTCTATTTTTTCGGCTAGTTCAATAATATGAGAAAAGCGAATACGTCCGCGCACTGAAAAATTTATTTATGATTCTCAACTTTCAAGCTCCTGCAGGAGTCCATCGTCAGAAATAACAGCATCACCGAAAAGGGTGACACTTATATGGCGGGTACAAACCAATCAGCGCTCGCTGATGGAAGTATGCAGGTGACTGCGTACGGCTCTGTTCGTCGGCGTCAAATCGATACATCGATTGTTTAAGTTCCTATCGGTGGAACATGATTAAATCAATTATCGGCTCTTCTTGTTTCTGGCTTGGGCAATTTTCTTTGAGGGCTGCGAATTTGAACGTATGGCCTGTGTCGTAGGTGTGCGCAGCAACTTGCGATAATCGGTTGCACTGTCGCACCACCAAATTATGTTAATTTATTCACGATCTCAGCATTCGTTTAGTCTTGCTTATGTAATTACAAGGACAATATAGGCGTGGGATGCAATAAACCTCTCCAGATTGTTGTTTGGTGTTTAGTTTGTGTTTGATTTTCATCCCTCTGCTGCGCATAGTAGCGTTGGGTCAATGAGAAATCCCAACAACTATTCCGGCAAATACACACTCAGTCGCTTCTGAGACGTCCATTATATATTGCAGAGCGTGCCCTAGCGTTGGTAGTGTTTCTGATTGTGTACTCCGAGGCTAACGCGTAGGCATCGGCTTATTAACGCCTTAGGATAGCCATCTTGCAAATATTGGTCAAGGAGCTTTCGGGGCTCACGTACCTTTTCTTTCTGCTTACTGCCATGCGTCTAAATCCGTTAGAAGAGCGTTCTCACACAGTTTCGTTTGTGAGCCACTGGGTGGTTGCTGCGAAAGCTGAGTAGTTGTATAGTATCCTCTGCCTACTGTGAACCATCGTCTTAATTTCGCCATTAGGAGTGCGCTTGACGAGGACACCAAATAAAGCTAGTTCAGGTTCTTCTTTCTCTGCCATTGTTTATTTTATATCAGGTAAGTTTCCGTTGAGTAAGTTTTGGACGTTTTGCAACAAGTTGTACCTTTTGAACAAAAACATGTCGTCAACGTAATGACGTCAAAATACCGACTACATTTGGATAAAACTGGTGCTTAAAGCCTCTGTAAGACCAGATTTACTATCAAACATTAGATTAAGGAACCCATTGGAGTTCCTTTTATCTGCGCATAGGTTCATTAATATTTAATGCATAAAAGGATATTTACTCTTATACAAAACCTTAAGACCCTTTAGCACATGACATAAAGGGAGCTGCATTCAGTTGATTATGTAATCGTGAAGAAATCAGTGACGGCAGATGAACACAAATTAACAAAATCGCAAACTTTATAGATAATTAGCAATTACTGTCTGTTAACCGCTTAGTGCAATGTTCTCAGGGACTTGCCAAGGGAAGCGAAACAAGTTAAGATGTCAGTTCGAAGGTGTGGTTAGACGAATTTTGAAAGACTGACAGAAGTTATGCTGCCATGGCTGCTTGGCGAATTTTGCGGTTCCTC
This sequence comes from Schistocephalus solidus, assembly GCA_017591395.1. NCBI lineage: Eukaryota > Metazoa > Platyhelminthes > Cestoda > Diphyllobothriidea > Diphyllobothriidae > Schistocephalus > Schistocephalus solidus. Next base: position 172,970 of record WEDG01003240.1, on the reverse strand, counting down.
CGTATAAGCACGAGAAGAAGGGTGATGACTTGTTTAAATTCGGCCAGTCCTTTAAGCTGGAATGGAGAACTATATTTAAGATAAGTAAAAAGGTTAAAATATCTTCGAAATTTCTCAATAATCAGTGGTTTTTTAGATTCTGTCGCAAAAACGAAACTTAAGCAATACCGTTCTAGAAACTATCATAAACTAAAGTTTCATTTGCTAGTTAGTATGTTGATAACTAATCACAGTCGAAGGTGTTTGCGTGCTCATAGAGCCCCAGTTTGTCAGAAAAAAATAGATGAACAGATTGCTTTAAATCACAGTTTCTTTCAATAAACTCCAAGAACAGCATAGGGGCTATTTGATGCCAATTAACTGAGTTCGAGAAAACCGACCGCTCTACGGGGGTTGGAATGGACCTGCCGTATTCAGAACTAGGAAGTGACTGCACATCTTAGCGCACTTTGTGGCAGTGCAGCTTATACGCTTGGTCAGACATAGTCAAAGAAATTTGTAAATCATAGGTCATATGGTTTTAGCTCACAAGGTTGGCTTTAGAAATATAGCCACCATTCCATTTCTCTATCATCTTGAATTTAATCTACTGCATACATTTTTAAACGCACTCCATTTTTTATTTTTTATTTGAATTAAAGACTTGTCTTTGACTGAAAATAATTAAATGTCATTTCAATAAATGATTAATGTCAAGAATCATTATTTAGGCCTCCCAGACAATTTTTTAAATATGTTTGATTTAATTGAGTCACATGATATTGAAATGCTATTAATCCACTTAACGTTTTCCTTAAAAAAATTAAGATGTTCTGAAGCTGTGCATCCGACACTACATATGCTAATTCCCTGGCAATTTTTAGGATGTAATATGTAAACTGAACGTCGACAAACGAAAAATGTCTACGTTGATAAGACTGCAATAGATAATAATGCATCAAGCAAAACAACGTGGTCCAAATCAAAACAGTGCAATGCTCTTTTGCCGCTCAAATTCTAATAAAAAACCCAGTTTTTTATACGTTTTATTCCTTCCATTAACTCAAACATTTTCTTACAAACTAGTTTATGTGCAGAGGATGTATTAAAATATATACTTTGAAGTTTTCAATCGAGCGAAAAATAAATTAAATTTTATAACATCATACGTGTTCAAGTTTGAAAAATGCTTTCTCATAAGACTTAAAACTGTGTTCAACCTGAAGTGAGTAATCCGATTTGTCAAAATGCAATCTTGCCGTTTTGGGCGAAGATGTTCCAGAGTGGATATTTGATCATTATCTTAAAGGCCAAATCTTGCCATCCGTAGTCAGTCCTTCTATTATTATAATGTAGAGAAAACAAACTAGAGCCACAAGATCTGAGTGCAGTGGTTAAACATCAGGAACAGAGTCCAATCTGCGCTTAGAGATTCACAGCAACTATGGTTTTGTTCACAGTCTGTAGAAGAAATTAACTCGAGAAACTGTTCTTTTAGTGTCCATTTTTTTGCCATTAGAAATTCCCGAACTCACCTACACTAGGTGCTAGTGGAGCTCAAATTGAAATTCCAATGGCTTAGTAAATATATCATCAATATATTATTAGCGTTATCATTTAAATAATTGAAAACCCCTTTTTTGCATAAAATTGCGGATTCCGGTCTAAAGTTTAGGCTCATGCTCTTCAGAAATTTATACGGTAATACTGTGTATCATTTTGCAAGACTCCTGCGTAGTTTGTTAATATACTTTGGTAAGAAATGCCACTGTAGTATCTAATTCTGCTTTTTAAAAATATGCTGTAGACTCAAACAGCGGTTTAAAATAGTTTAGAAAACAGAATATTGTGAAAATATATGAGAAACATGCTCACAAGCTTATATGCCTGCCTCTTACTCAGTAGATTACAAGGATTTAATTTAATCGCCGGTATAAACATCCCTTTTATTTGACGTTTACGTTGTTAACGTTATCATCTTACTTCATTGATTTTGCGGTCAAACTAATCGATTCTAGCAATATTATAATTTTCTAAACGAAAAAATACGTTTTTTTAAGAACATGTTTGCTTCATTCCGTATTACATAATGAACCCTCTTGAGCATTTGAAATCTCAGAACTAGACTAAGAAGTAAGCAAACATATCGAAAAATGCTCCACTAGGAAGAGAGAAGTGAAGTCAAAAAAACTAATCAAACGTTCCCGGTTTTTGCTTTGATTTCACCATTGAAAAACGGCAAGTACGCAGACATTCGACAGTAAAACATCTGACTAAAGCGCTTTTAAAATAGGTAAATACAAATAGAAAGTATTTTATTTTACGAAAGGCATCCATTTCCGACATTTTTTTGGACTTAACGTTATTCAGCAGCGAGATTTAATGTTTGAGTGAGTCTGTAAATATGATCCAGACGGACCTTTGCATTAGAAGAATGTCCACAAAAGTCACTATTCCTGTAAATGCTTTAAATAAATATCTTATTTTGAAGGTTTCACTAAACACATCAAGCGAAATCTATATTTATGGGCTTTCGTCTGAAGACAGTGAAAATCGTAAATAATTCACCACATTCTCAAAGTTGATCTGATACTCCTCATAGAAGAAAACCCAAAATAGTTATTTAAAAGTAAACATCAAAAACGCCATTCTTATACACAAATTGATACGTTAACGATTGCATCTAACGATTATATTTTAATATAAAAAGTCCGTGAGCGGCCTGTGAACATGAAAGCTTATGGAATATAATATTCCTCTGACGTTCCTACTGGCATAATTAAGTAAAAATCTGTTTGATTTGGTCAAACGCAGCCTAGCTAATGTGAAAATGGAAGAATAACTGCTAATTATCGCGAAAAGGTGTAGGGATATAGATTCGCGTTTAAAGGCTGCTTGATTAAGCCAATACTTCATGTTGCGGAATATTTAGTTGCGAAAGTCAGAAAAAGACTTTTTTAAACAGTAATTCTACTTTTTCTGTTTTATTTACTCGTTAACTTGCATGGACAGGCTTTCTTTACATTTAAAACGTCAGAATACTCAACAAGATTGATGTCTTGCGTTTTCAAAGTTTTTAGCTCATCTTAAAATCATAAGCATTTATAATAAAAAAATAATAATAATTTGTCAACCACAATATACCTTATTTTTCATAAAGATCAATTTTTTTATTGATGTCAAATATTGGGGGACACCGCATGCGCTAATTTCTCGCAACGAACCTCCACTCAGGAAATTCATAATTAGTTAGTAGTTAGGGCAGCTACTATATACTAAGGTCGTCCGAAAATTTTAATCTTCTGACGCTTCTGTTTGAGTTTCCAGATTCGTTTATGGTCATTTGGGGATAGATATTGTCCTGACACACTTCGCGTTCGACATGACAGAGAAGAATGACATCATTTTACGGCTTCTCACAGTGCTAAATATCGGTGTTGTAAAATTAAGTACTTTTTCACAAGTTTTCTAATGCGTTTTGTGTGAAAAATGTCACCACTTAACATAACTGAATTTGTAAATTGAATCTGCCCTTGTTTTGCTGAAAACATTGCAATTTCTTTAAACTGCATTGACCTCATCTTCTTGAACGCAAAATCACATTTGCATTTGTCTGAAGAGATAAGGTGGACATTTTCCAGATTTTATTAATGTTAGCTTGCAGTATAATTCAAAACATCAAAATTTGCTGATCTGAATCTCTCAATAACACAGAAAAATTCCTGCTTAGCAAGAAACGTTGGATTTGCCCTTTTTTGTCCACGTCTTCTTTTCAATAAAAAGACCCGAAGTAAACTCTTTATTAGTAAACAGCGTTCTGCTCATTGATTCAATTAAACAGTCAAAATAACAGAATCAATTGTTTGCCATACTACGACCTTAGATTTCGATATACATCACGTTCATTGCAGGTCTCCACTGCATTCTACCGCCTGAGCTTGTAAGGTCAAGTTAGACATATGTCAATAGAGTGCTTTGGCATTTTGTACCATCTGGAATACAAAAATGGCAACTGGGTTGTCTGTGGCACGCGTACTTGAAGTGCTTGTCCTACCTGTCATTGTACGCTAAAATACCACCAGGCTGTATACAGGCTAGAACAATTGACTGTTGTATTTGCGGGAGGGGGCGAAAGAGTCAAACACACACCGATGAATCCATTCAAATGGCAAATCAGCGCAGTTACTACGATAATGAATATAACGTACTTGAGATTCCTATAATGCACCACCATTCCCGACGTAAAACTCAAAAGTTAATTACTTTCCCAATTAGAAATGAAAGTCACCAATAAGGACTGATTCTTACTGTGTCAATTATGCCGAAGTTCATATAGGGTTTCATAAAAAAACTCTTACTGTAAATGCAAGTACTACTAGTCGGAGTATAATTTTGTCTTATCAAAGTGCGCCATCTAAGCAGGCAAACCGTTGCAAAAATGTAGGAGGCAGGAAAAGCCCCTACGACAAACGGACATGACCATCTACTAGAATGAATCACGGTCGTTCAATTATTGTTCTGATATTGCCGTCTTAAACATTCTTATCTATAAATTGTGCTCGAGTACGAAAACAAAGACTTATTTCACTATACTGCCATATTTAAGATAGATGATATTTCCGGAATCATATTAAAATAGCAATTTAAGGATTTTATAGACCTATACTTTCTCAATATTGTATGGATTTATAAAAGATATGCTAATTGACAAATATATCAACCTGCTATTGTCAAGCCAGATGAAATATAAGTCATTGGTGCACGGAAGCTCACCGATCAGTTACTGAACTCACTATTCGCGTTCTACCTCGGGTCTCTCTGTCGAACCTCACCAACAGCCGCATACTGCTAGTAGTATGAGCGGTAGAAAATTACCGACATCAGAAGCTTATAAGCTAGCATATTCTCACAAGCTCCATAGTCTCGTCTGTCGATTCCACATACCTTCGCCCATCCCCAGCTATCTTAACGTCTGATTTTCTGGTAAGGACTGTGGTCTCGCGTGCTTATTTTCATTCAAGTACCTTTTACTCCGCTCTTGCTGATTGCCGAATTTCTCTACCCTCCTGATAACACCCTGCACAAAGAAATCTCGAAGTCTTGCACCAGCGAGTTCGGATGCTAACTCGGACGTGGTAGTGTGCCGTAGCACTAAGCTGAGCAAAGGGTTGCAGATTGTTGCCCGGTAATTCGCTCCTCTACGCTTCTGTGGTTTTAAAGCACAGCGCTGATTAATACAAAGTGCTTATTTGAGTGAACTGTAGCCTTTCAGTCGTTCTCTCTATCTGCAAAGGACTGGGTTCTTTGTACTTATTTAAGCAAAGAGTAATTTAGCATCAAGTGTAAAAACCCTTCATTTCATTAGAAAATCGTTACTTGATAAGCGAGGTACCGCTTCTTAAAGAGATCTCTTCGGGAACAAAGTCTCGAATTGTAACCAAAAGCAGCATGTTTTCGAGGTTTCAGTCAAAGGAAAGCCGCTTCTGGCCATGGCTATTCATTCTGGCCGTGTAAAATAAATTGTTTTTTTGGATTTCTTCGTTTTAGACAAATAAAATAGATGAAACGAGTTATGAGGTAATAAGCGTCCTCGATGGGATTCAAAACTATGGCATAAGGCTCGAGGTCTATGTATTTTCAATGCTCTGACCATCAGCACTACGAAACTTTCCCCGCAAACGGATATTTGAACCGCAGTTGGGTAAAATAACTCGCCAAGGTTTTCAGAATTGAATGTGATAATTTATGCAGCTGCTTGAATGCAGTCTTATGGGCACCTGACACAGGAATGCATTGTTTCATGCACGTTTTGAGGCTGGTACCTTAATCACATTTTTACTTGGTTGTTATTCAATTTTCCTAATAAAAACGTTATTAAGCGTACTAGCAGAAGACGTGACAGTTTTGTTTGAAAAAACGCAACGTAATTACATGGAAAACAGTTTGCTGTCGTTACCGAGGTTATTCACTATAGCACCAGAACGTGGTGCATACAGGGACGATGCCACGCGTATGGATTAGTTTATAGTGAGATCAAACAGGCACTGCATCTACCACAGACTCTCACTGTGCGGACATAACGTTAAAACGAAGCAATTGCAGCCTCAATCCCAGACCATCAACCGATCACCCAACAGTAGCACAACTTAGGCTGATTGAGGGGCCTAAGTGAAATCATCATTTGTCAACCTTTGAAACCACGGCACTTAGCGCAGCGTGATAGTCTTGGGCTCGGATCATACACAGGGCAGATGAACCACGTGTAGAAGAGGCCGAGGATCTCACTTCCTACTTACATGAGAGGTGTCCATTTTGAGCGTGCATTGTGTGCTGTTGGGTGTGGTCAAGTGTAATGCAGATGATGAGGAGTTGAAGAGCGGTGGTGAGCTAGAACCGGCGGTGCGCTACTGTAGGTCTCATGCTGGTCATCCAGGCGTCCTTCATCTACCGCAGCCATTGATGTGCAAGATGGAATCATCTTAAGAAGGCCCATTTGTTGGCTTCGGTCCGGCGGTACATGTCGGTTTTTGTGTAGTCACTATTTTCGACCCGTAGACTGTAGATATGGGAGTCGTTTTCAATAAACTGGTTAGAGCGTTGATGGTGTCGGTATCTAAGGGTGTCAAGGACAGTGTATTGGGTGATTTTCAACAATCTAAACTACAATGTCGTTTACCTTGTGGTCTCCTACGGAGTCGAAGTCGTACCCCCGTTTTGGAGAGGATGAGGCGGTAATCAACCTATCTGTGGGCGTCGCGGATTGCCTCGGTCCCAAGCATTTCGTTTTGATCTCGTCTGTGGACGAGAACTAGTCCAAAGAATGCTAGTGTCACGATCGCAGTTGCGTCCACGTTGCCGTCTTCCACGTCGGAAGACGCAAGATGGCTTTGTTCAGCAAGAAGCGATGTTCTGCACCGGATCATCGGAGGAGGCCCTTATCGTTACAACCGATTATTGCTTTGCAAGGCAGCTTAAACTGGCCCAACTCGGGCACTCAAGTCATCAAGTACAGCCAATGTGTCCGACTTCGGTTCAGTCACTAGGCGGGCGTAAATGTCCCCGTAGAATTTGTTATTCAATTCATCTGAGGTCGTCATGTAGGAGGGGAGAGAAGGCCATAAGGAAGGCGTAGAGTCAATAATGGGTGGTTGATACGCCTCCTCAGATAGGTAATCGTTTCACGCTGTGACTCCGGGTGGCAAAGGCGATAAAAAGCGACGCATTTTTGTGCCTTTGGTCGTCCGCTTCAGAGGAAGGCTTAGCCAGCACCCACCGACTCCAGCTGACATTGTTCATAGAATCAGAACTATTTAAGTGTACTGATGTCCACCTCGTAGTGAGCCATGTCTTGAGTTACTAACGTCATTCCTTGTTTCTGCCGGTTGCTCTTTGGATTGTCTGAAAGCAAACAAAAATTCTGGGCTGCTATATTGCGTGGACGCATATTAAAAACCAGGAGGGTATGACCGGTGAGAAGGGGACACATGTTAGTTTTTTTTATTATGTTGACTAGTGCATTTTGCATCTGCGAACCACGGTTAGCTTTCAGATGACTGATGCAACGATTTAAAGCACCGTTTCTAGTCCCTTCCTCCATGAGTATTTAAGCAACACTGTATCTAAAGAAAGCTGTTTACACAGCACAAAAAGCTGCTAAATTCTAATATGGGTAAGGGATTCGTTTAGAACCGAATACCTTCAACTACGGTTTGCGCCACCGGTCGAGCTGGTTACCAGCATGTAGCAGCCAGGTTGAACATAGCTTCGAGGAGTTGCAGATGAGAGTTTGAGTACAGTTAAGTGCCACTAGGATCACTCCTCATCTGCACACGGTCAGCGGAGTGACCAAATGCTATTTGTACGTAGAGCCCGCAAGCTGGGTAGCAATAAAAATGAACACCACATGCACTTCTGTGTGGTCAGAGTGCACACGATTAACTTATTTTTTAATGACGGTCAAGTTATCGCGGTAATGAGAAATGATCTAGGTTTATCTGCTGCAAAACATATTTGGACCTATAAAAAAATTAGAAGCTTATTAAATAGCTCACCGCCCCATCAACAATCTTTGTAATTGAAATGGTACAGGTCGTTAGGGGAGGTTAACTTGTAAGCCAACAAATTAGCACAAATAAAGTGTGCTTTGGATGGTGTTCCCTCCGAAAAAACGTTGTGAATTCACTCATTTCATCCTTTTGACTTAAATGCGCATAAAAATATGTCAGTAAGGGATTCGTACGCTTGGACGTATATTGCGGACAGACATTCAAAAGTATAAATTAACTTCAAGGGTCAGATATTTACTAAACAATCTTCTGGAGAAAAAGTATTTACAGATTGAAGAAATAACCAAGCCATTTCCTACGAAATGATTGTGAAGCAAGGCACATCCTAACAATGTAAGTCTGCATTAGGTATTTCAAAAGGGATCGCAATTGAAGAATACTATCAGGAGACTAAAAAAATGCAGAGATCGTTGCGTTGTCAGCCGCTGCTGGTATGTAAAACAAAGCATCATAAAACAAGACTTTACTAGCTTTAGTCAGTATACAGAGAGGGAATTGAAATCTTGCAGATTCTTAATCTCGATGTTCATGTTTAGTCATATATCAGAAGCGATTGAGCTAGTTTTTTTGATAATCACATCGAGTTTCACAGCTATTTAAAATAGCCGATTTTCGCTATTTAAGAAAGTACAGTTCCCGAAATTAGTAGAAGACCATACAGGATACATTAATAATGTTGTAGCGAGTGCGAGTACCAAGTAATTTCCCTGGGAAATTGACAGAGGATAAATAACTTCTCTAATGCCTTCTGTGGATCCCAAAGCAAGATTTTTCCTGGCTGTATATTTACCACGTTTAGGCATTTCAGGCTTATAATTAGACTTGATAATGCGATCTACAATTGTTACAAGTTGCGAATTTTTACTGATTTGAGGCAACTGCTACGCGAATCTAAATGCGGATTAAATAGTCAGTGGTGATGAATGAGGGTGTTGGATACAACATATGTACTCCAAGGTTCTCTGGTTATTGGTTCTATAACTCGAGTAAAAATGGCATCCACCCACTACTTACAACCGCCTTCTTGATGCTATTCTTCTTCCTTCATGAAATAATTCGTATCGGATTCCTACGTGCATAGAGAACCAATTCGCCGTGATTGATACTCTCATGTGTTTATGACATGATGGACTGCCAGACAATGAAAAATTAATGACCCACATCATACCTCACCAGCTGTGCCCTCTAAGTGCTTAAGCTTGCTTTTTCCGCTGCAGACCGTGTTCTGTGCTAAAATTAGCGAAGTAAATGATCAGAAACGGTGAGCGAAAACCATTTTCTGCCCCTAACCCAATGAAATTTCGCTATCCCCCCGATATAATGGTTTGGTGATTTTTGAGCTCACAGTTCCTTGTTTATTCGACAATCCACTAGAGGGCGACTGGTTTGGAAAAAAACCAGCATTTGTGTTAATTAATTTGCCGTGTGAAATAAACTATGTTTTATGGTGGTTCCTTTTGCCTAAAGTAAACCTTAAGTTTCCAATTAAATGTTAGGTTTTAATTTCATTCCCGTTTGGTAAGCTTACATAACGTCAAGTTGTAAGGCACCGGTAATAAGATGTCTACCTCCATTCAAATCACGTTTTCCTGCTAAAGTGACTGAAAATTAAAAAAACGTCACTCTGTGTGAACGCCTGGAAAATGAAGTTAAGGGAATTTTAAGAGTGGAAGCGCAAGGTGGAAGAGCGTGGAAGTAAAATCCTTCTCACAAAATTGGAGAAAAACAAAGGGTTTCGGCAATAAAACTGCAAGACCATGTGCTATTAAACGATAAATTCCAACAATCCCAGATAAGGTTATTTAATAAAAAAAACGCCTGGTTCTTTAAAAATACTTAAAGACAGGAATTTACTCATTTTGTTTCATTTTACCCTTGAGCTCATCAATTCGTTACCACACAATGAACAAATAAATTATGTTTTTTGTTCGTAGAAGGAAAAATTAAAGGCCTGAATTGACGTAAAAAGAAAATCCTTTTGCAAATTCCTCGGACAGCAAAATAAAGTTCCGTTCTCTAGATCTAAAGGCTATATTCTTCTTCCAGTGGTGCAACCTACGACTTTGAGCCTGCATGCGATGAACCGATACACCCAGCAGTCACATTTTAAGCACTTTTTAATGTATTTAAATCGTTTAGCTGTAAAAGGCACACATTATTCTCATTTTCAATCAATGGTTTTCTTTTAAAATATAGTGTTTCTTATTCTGATCAAACAAAATATGAAAAGTTTTTTTGTGTCTGTCAGAAACATATAAGCCATGATAGAACTTGGATTAAAAGATTATCCTTCTGAATATTTCCGAGCAGTTGCAGTGGTACTCCGAATTTGTGAACCTTAGGTAGTCCATATACTTGAGCTTGTTTCGGCGCCTTGAAACATGACTTACGGTTTCTTTTTAGACTAAAGCAAGAATTAATATCTTTTGTTCAAACAAAGTTCTTATTGCACCTATTTGTACGCATACCATACTGGTAAATTTGTATAATCTATTCTACTAGCTACCCAATTATTTGCATGTATGAATTACGCATTTTCAAGTAAAAAAGAAACTTTAGGACACTCCGGCTTTATTAGATGTATAAAGCACATTTATTAGTAGGGCAAATATTCAGGGTACGACATTTTGCTAGCAATAGGGCTCATTTGCAAATCCCGAAGTAAATGTCTTCTGCCATGTAGGTCGAACAGATATGCGCGTTTATTACTCCAAGACGTTCAAGCCAGATAACAATGGATGTGAAATCACAAGTTATATATATATATATATATATATTGTTCGATTAGAAGAATGTTAACAGTACTCTGATTTTAAGTGATAGTGTTTGCTCTGGTAATGCAGGATAACGTCTGCATACGTTTTTTTGCGGTTAACCGGTGTGTGACATGTTCTATTACTCCTTCGCTGTATAAGGATGTCAATGACTGGGAGGCTGCTATCAGAACCACTTCGGGTGAAAAGATGATACTTAAAAACTTTCAGTTACTAATGCTTTGTAGCGTTTCTAGTCGATGACTAAGTTGTCCTCCACATAACTGGTCCATAATTTGGGGGTTACTAATGGTAAGGCCGAAGTCTATAGTTTTTGCATCATTACTTTAGCCAGGACCCCTGAGATGATTGACCCCATAAGAACTCCCTTTAGCTGTTGTTAGTATCCTTGTGAGAAATAAAAGTTCGTTTCCAGGAAAAGATCCAAGAGTTTAACTATGGCAGATACAGTAACGTCCATGCCAAAAGACTGCAGTACTTGCCTTGCCAAATCTCTTGGTATAGATGTGAAGAGAGATACAACCTCGAAATATGCCGGTATTCAATTTGTTTAAATTTTAAGTCCACGCAAAAGTTTAAAAAAACTCTACATGGTTTTCGCTAGATGTTTAAAATTCTCCGGTCAATGGATGCAGGTTAGCGAATTGACACTTAAGTTTCTTCTAATTGGGTGCACCGATTAATGAGACTATCGGTTGCAGTGGTACTCCAAATTTGTGAACCTTAGGTAGTCCATATACTTGAGCTCGTTTCGGTTCACATTGTATAAATGACTTAACAATATATTCAGAGAGTTGCTTCTTCCCAGTGAAGTGTTCCCTTTATATCTCTTAAAACCATTGTCCATATAGTTTGCTGTCCTGGCCTTTTCCAATACATTAACGCGTTCAAAATTGTACTTTCCAAGCATCTTTGAAAAATCAAATGGCATGTTCTCTGTGTGTGTTTCAGTTCGACAAGTGCCTAAAAAACTTTGCATTCGCTTAGGGGCCCTAGGATTTTATCGAACACTTGGCCTCCGATGAATTCTGCCGGCAAAGAAAAGGAAGACTAAAATGGCCATTTCTGTCTTATTGACCGTCATCAGCCAGTCATATGCAATACTCTAACCATTGAGCCACTGGGTCATTGTCCTGCCGGTATAAGGCGGGAATATTGACTCAATTCTAACATGAAGGCTCACCAATCGCTAACAGAAATCAATTCTTCCGCTATAATTTGAAATTCCTTCTCGAGCAGAAACATTTTCTTGATGCATTCAGAATAGTGTGGTTGTTGTTTCCCTTGTTTATTCTGTTCAAATGGTTAATCTTACCGACACTTTTTTATTTATGTGATCCCGAGCAGAAAAATAAGAATTAAAACCAATGAAAATTGAAAAACATTCAGTCATTTCCATTAAAAAAATATAAAACTCTTGACTTTAAATTTTAGCTGTTGATGCACGGCCGTATTTGAAATAATTCGAATAAGTGGAGGAAATTGTTTTAAAAATGGTATTTATCTTGATCTGTTTTACTGCTGCAGTTATGCTAAGAGTTGGAATTCATGTTTTTTTAAATTAAGTTCACCCGTTAAAATGAGTTTCACTTGCTTAGGAAATCACAATTTTCTGAAAGTGAACAGTTTCTGGAGAACTTTATGTTTATATTTTTCTTTGTAAATTTTTTATTTCCTTTAAATGTGTTAATATAATTTGAGTTTTTCTGTCCATTTATCTTAACAATTTGCATTTTATTAGACACACTATATACATTTTAGCACATGAAACTCCGGCTATAATCATGAAAAGTTGACCACCAAATAACCAAAATACTAAAATGTCATGTGAGCGCTTTTAAACTTGCAAGAGGTTCTACGAAACCTTTTGTCAGTGGGCTACAGGGCTTTGCGGAATAAACGATACAAAATACGCACATCTCCGTCCACACGTCTTCCATAAAAATAAATAAAAATCATGCCACTGGGTAAGTAAATTGAAAAATCCATCGTTGGGAAAGAGCCCTCCATTACTGTTTTTACACAAACGTTTTTCATCCGGGTGTGCAGTAGTCCTCTGAGAAAAACTGCGACGCCAACGCACAGTGCACACATGTTTTTATCACACGAGTTTCATTATACTTTCTTACGCAAACATTCAACTCTGTACTGCGCGTTCCGTAATACCTGTCTTGTTTATTTCAGGCGCTATATTCATGCAGATGTATGATTCCGAAGATTACCTTTTAAGTTTGCCGAATTCATGTTACATTTGTTTTGAAATGCAAGTCAGTTCTTTTAGTGACCCTATCTATTTGAAACTATCACCTTTTGAATCATTATTCATAAGAAACAATCTTTCAAAATGCATCAAATTTTCTAATTGGCTACGATTTCTCTTCAAGTGGCATCTATTTTGTTTTCACTTGTTATCGAACTATCGCGGACGAAATATTGTTATGGTAGATGCACTCTTTTTCGTGCTATGTACGCTGCTAACATACTTTTGGTTATCTCGTTAAAGACAAAACCCTAAGTGCTTTAACGCTAAGGACAGGCATCCGGAAACGGTATGTCAGGGCATTACACTGTGCAACTTTTTCTGAATTCCCCCAGTTTACTCAAGCAATTTTACCGATCGTCATATATACCACAACCTTATTTAACAGAAGCATTTTCTACTCAAAAGTACGCGCCCGTAGGCTAGACTGCACACAAATGTACGTAATTTCCAGACTAACTACACACATTCATCAAGATGACCATTTACAGCTGAGGGTACCTTGTGGAATATCAACTTACGTCATCCGATCGCATTGCATGTTAATCTACTTTGTCGTGCTTCAATCTACTATTATTAAATTAAAAGACTCATCGATTTGGTTAAATGCATTCTGGTTTTCTTAGCTAAGATTAGTGCTTACAAAGTTATTTAGCAAGAAGACCAAGGGAAGAAAATTAATCATCAGTTTGTTGGCTGAATGGGCGGATACCGCACGGATCCCAGACTTTGCATTCAATGCCCACGTAAAAGCGCTTCTTGTTCACTTAGAATCACCAATCATAGCAGCCAATGCAAAGGACCTTTAGCGTAGGTGGCATTTCTAGGCAGCAAGGTTCATCTTCCATGCAAAGCTTAGATTATTTTAGTTTAGCATGCCATCCAATATCAAGTACTCTTGTCCGCGTTTGTCTTCTTATCAGGAGTCCATAAAATGTGAAAGATAACCAAAACAAGGAGACAAAAGGGCGTTTTGTTCAATTACCGGGCCATCAAAGAACAAAATTATTCACAGCATGATAGAGAATCTATCCAATCGGAACAAAGACAAATCCAAAGATGTTGCCTTTTGTTTATAATATCTTCCAGTTTTTTCAACGTGAGAGTAATAACTCAGCTGACATTAGAGCGTGTGATCTCATCCAAACACATTCATTTTTCGGCAGAAATAATTAATCTTCAGTAGATTTTAAAATAAAGGATCTAATTATGTCTGATCGATTTAAAATAAAATGTATTGCTACAGAAGAGGTTTCTATGATAAAAATGTTGATGTCATCAATTAAATTAATATATTTATTTATTTATAGATTCATTTAAACTGCTTAAAGCAAACTAACATGCTTATTCATACGTTTCACGTTACTCTTCTTTTGAAAACAACAAAATAGATAGTAAACTTGGATAAGTATATATTTGATCTAAAAGTCTTAAGGACTTCCCAAGGTCTATCGATTTCAGTAACGTAAAAGCTTTACTTTTCTCGGCTCTGTCTCTTTTTATCAATCCGTTTCCTTGAAAGTACGTTCTGATAATTCGCAACAGGTTTCTTTCAGTACGCTAGCCTCAGTAGCAAATCCAAAAACGCCCACAATTTCTGTCCCCTTTTTATCACTTAGGCTTAAAAACAAATTTTCTTCAGCTTAAATATATAAATAAACATCAAATTTCGCGAAGTAAATTGAGCCTATATCTGGTAGATGGCACACGCTTCTTCAATAACCCTACCCTTCTTAGGAATGCCTTTCTTCTTCTCCTTCTTTACGTTCTTTTTAATTAAATACTGAGGCATCCAATGCTTTTGAAATAGTTTTTATTCATGTTTATTTAAAGTGCTAACTGGAGCTAGTTTGTATGGTGACTGACATCTTGGTGAGCTCAGCCAGCTGTCCATTGTCAAAGCGTCTACTGCTAATATTGATCAGTGTTTGCAATTCCAGGCTGGAAATATCGGATTTAGACTGATCGATTACTTTCTCGTTTGCTGCCTCGGCATTGGCGTGGATGTTTGTGCAGCTTGACGGTAGCTGGTTTTGGGCAACTTCACATCGGTTGAGTGTGCTTGTAAGCCTGACTCGTCTTCCGATGGATGCGTCGCGGACCACCTTCACTTATAAGCCTTAGTTATTGTGTAAAAAAATTGTCCTGGCCTTTATGCATGTAATGACGCAGGACTTTATGTGCCATTAGAAAGTCTAGATAGAGATGTCATCTGAATAACACGCATAAATGCGTAAGTCATTCAGATTTTGAGATTCCTCGGACTATCGACCCTCAATTTGAAACCCATATAGGAGAATTTCGGTTGTATTTTTGACATTCAACGAGCAACCATCAGAGGCCGAGGCACCTGAAAATCTGAAGGACTTACCATGAAGGCACGGCATTCAGATGCCAAACCCTATCAACAGGCGTCGTGACCATCCACCGGCCTATAAGGTCCTGCGTCATTACATTAATAACGAGCAGGACAACATGGTTACACCGAAACAAAGACAAGGCAGGCTTACAAGCACACCTGCAACCAACAACCTGCTCTAAACATCCACGCAAGTGCCGAGGCAGCGAACGAGAAAGAAATCGATCAGTCCAAAGCCGGCAATTTCAACCTGGAATTGCAAACACTGTGGTCTCCTTCTTCTCACGCTATACCTATTTAATATTTGGTTTACTTAAAGCCTCTGCTAGTTTTTTGAACATGAAGTTGTCTGGCCTGTGTCAGCTGAATAGCTTGCATGCAGAAACAAAATTGAATCCTGTGTGAATTTCGTCTGATACCCTTATTGCTCAGACATTGTAGCAAAAAAATACTAGAGACGAGTAAGAATAAATCAAAAAAGTGGACGCTAGACTTTTCGGGATCATGTTCGCAGGTTAATAACTACAATTTGTGCCCACCTAGAAAATTACATGGAAGTCATTAAAGAAATTAGACGGCCATTTGAAAAATGCAGTCAATACAAGCTTTTTGAAAACCGTCAAAACATGCAAGTATGGACTTCAGCTATGTAAGTAAGGGAAAACATTGAGTTTTTGATTACTATTGGCCATCTTTGCTCCTTATACTCAGGTTTGACCTAGAATATTTTCAAATGAGGTCAAATAGTCACAACACAGATACCCATCCAGAGCAGGACACATTTTAAAAATAATTTGGTAGTCGCGTTCTAAAAGCATGTTTCTATCAGAGGTTAATATTTATTGGGAAATCTTTCGGGCTTATATGACAGTTCGACCGTCGATTTTGACGAGGTCCACCGTATGCTCCACAAAAGGGTGGGGCAGGGACGGTGACTTGCGCGTGATTTAGTTTAAAGTTATAGTAGCCTTGCGCTGCAGCTACCGCACTCTCTTCTCCTCCACCACCTGAGCCCGGTGTCAAGACAGAGTCAAGAAGACCGAAGAAGGGAGAGGACGCAGGTGGCTGGCGCGGCCGGAGCCGTCCCTGAGTGTACCACCACACCTGACTCGGATCCCACGGAGTGGGAGTGCCATAAAGGGCACATTAAGACGAAGCCATTGCAGCCTGATTCTCAGCCAGTCAGCCACTGCACACAAAACACACATTAGGCTGACCACGGGGTCCGAGTTATCCCGTCGGTCGGCAACCTTCCAAGCCACGGCATTTAGCGCACCGTGATAAGTTTAAGCGCGTCAGATTCTTTATAGTGAGGAAAATGTGCTGAGCTGTTGACCTCACTTTCTCCCCCACCCCCACAATCAGATTACCCTCCAAGCCAGTCATTTGTATGACGTGGGAATGGGTGCATTGGTTGACGGCTCAGCATACCCGTCTTTGCGCGCTACTGCATGACCTGGCCCCCATAACGCAAACAACACAATTCACTAAATCAGGGGATATGGAGGACACATCGCCGTCTGACTCACAGTCCACTAGTCAGCCACTCGACACACATAGCACATACACTGGGCCGACGGTGTGGTCTAATGTAAGCGTCAGGTTGGCAGCCTTCCAAGCTACGGTTTCCAGGAAACAGTGATTTTATCAGGTGCATTATGATGATTGTGAGGGTGCTGTCTATGTATTAGTGTAGATGGTGTGCGCTTATGTGGCTTAGCCTCCGGTGGTTAAGCGCAGGTTGTCATGGAGGCGCATGTGTCCTTATAGGTCCGTGCGGTGTGTAAATGTACGGGAGCAGTGAGGGCAGAGGAGGCGGGCGCGGCGACTGTATGTCGGAGCCCCAGGCACTAGTTCACCAGCCTCCATGCGATTGATTCGCAGGTGGCCTACCAGGCCGATGTGTGAGTTAAAAATGCGGGCGCATTGTGAGCAGGAGAAATTGGTAGAGGCTGGGGCGATGTCATTCATGGTAGTGGGGGTGGCAATGGCGGTAAGAATGGCAGGAAGGGAGGGTGTGCATGATGTATCGGTGTTGTCGGCATTGCGGGGAATTCCGCTGTCATGGATGCGCATGTGACCGACTAGGCCCATGCGATGAGTGAATGCGCCAGGACAGTGAGGACAGTGGAGGTGACGATCTCTGCTGTGTGTTGGTGCTCCAGGCACTGGTTCACCAGTCTCTGTACGATGGATTCGCAAGTAACCGACCAGGCCGATGCGTTAGGTGAATGTGCAGTCACATTGAGGACAGTTTAGGAGACAGTCCAAATCGCTGACGGCGGCGGTGGTGGTTGCGGTGGTCGAAGTAACAGGCGATGAGTAGATGGATGTTGTCTCTATGATGGTAGGGGTAATGGAATTGATGCCAGGAGTGAGGGTGGGGAAGTCTGAAGGAGGGTTGGCAGAATTTGACGTAGAAATTGGAATTGTCGGGATTGTTGGTGCATTGCGTCCGAAGACGTCCAAACAGGCCGATTCGCGCGCGGAAGATGCGTTGAAAGTGCGGGCATGTTGGCAGGGCCTGGGCATTGACGATGTTAGTCCGGGGCGCTGGTGACTTTCGTGCCGCTCTTTTGGCCTTGGCGGCGGCGATCCGGTTGGCCTCAAAGATTGCTGAAACAGTCTTCACGGATTTTTCCCATGCCGGTCTATCCTGGGCGATGTCCTCTCAGGTCGCCTTGTTGATTTGCAGTCGCTTCAGCGATTTCTTTAAAGTGTCCTTGTTGCGTCCTGTTTGACCTCCCTGTCGGCGAGAACCCGCAGCGACATCTCCGTAGAAAAGTCGTTTGGGTAGTCAGCTTGTCGTCCATTCTTACCAGGTGGCCGCTCCATCGCAGTTGCACTTGCCTCAGGATGGCGTGCATGCTAAGGATTCCGGTTCTTCCAGGACTTCCGTGTCCGAGATCCTGTCTAGTGTGAGGGGACTCCCCCGAGCAGCCTGGAGGGTAGGGCGAGAGGGGGGGTGGGGACGGGGTCATTGTTATTTGTTTGAGTTTTACGACCGCGTATTTTGCGATCTGCGAGCCGCGGCCGGCTGCAGAAGACGTGATAACCAGCATTTGCTGAGGGCTCCTTCCTCCGCGAGGAGGCAAGCAGTGCTGTCCCTAAATAGGGCTGCTCAGACATCCCAGACGGCTTACGATCTCCACTATGGGTCATGGTTTTGTTTTAGTGGGAGAACGACCCAAGTTAGCCTGGGCCACCTACAGGGTTGCTGTCGCCCCCACCGTAGGACGTTTTGAGTGGGGGGAGGTAGGAAGTTCGGGAGTCAGACATACCGGGTGTGGAGGCACACAGAACACCCGAGACCCTCACCTGGTTTAGCCCGCCGGTCCTGACGGTAGCCCGGGGTGTTGCCGCTGGGAAGAACCCAAACTTCGAGGAGCCACAGGTAAGAGTTAGAGGTGGCCACAGGAGCATTCACCGCCTGTTCGAGAAAAATGGAGCTACCAAATGCTATCTGTGTGGTGCTACTCCTAACTAGTACCCCTACACCCCGGGCCAATATAGGCAACTTTAATGAGGTAATACTTATAGTGCATTTAAAGGAAAGGCCATCCAATTTGCCTTTCCGCACATCACGACACCGTTTTGTTACTTTTAATTTTTTTGGATTTTTCTTTTAAAGTGCAATTTTTCTTATTTTCTTATGAGTTCTAGAGGTTTCCAGTAAGAGTTCACCGGGTAGTTAGAATAGTCACTCAACTCTCCTTGAACAAGCGCTGGATGCTCCTGGCGGTCCTATGTTGCCACTCATCTCACGCTTTTGGGTTCCTTGAAGCTAGATTTTGCCTAGTGACCACACCCAGGTAACCGTCCGGACCGGTGGGTAAAACAAAATGAAGGAATCTGTCGTTGTGGGTGTGTTTTGTGCCCCCTAAACGGACTACGTGGTAGATGCGTTGGATCAACACGGGGGCCACATCAGAGCACGGCATGCGATATTCGGGTTGCACTCCGCAAACAAATGCGAACATGGGAGGTGTGGTGGCACGCCTATGGGCGGCTAGGTCTAAGGAGACCCGGGCACGCTAGCCACCTGCGCTCTCTCCCATCTCCTGTCTTTATGACTCTTTCTTGACACCGGGCTCAGGTGGCGGAGGAGGAGAGAGTGCGGTAGCTGCAGCGCAAGGCTACTATCAACTTAAAACTTATTCACGCGCAAGTCACCGTCCCCTGCACCTCCCTTCCATGGAGCATACGGTGGACATCGTCTGACTTCGACGGTCGAACTATCGTATGTCCCAACCCATTCCACCTTTCATCCTCCACCACTTTTAAGACTTCCACGGAGACTGCAACATGAGAAGTCCATATGTGACGCAGGCCAGCTCGGATAGCTTTTCACTAAACCACACCATGACACAGTTAAGTTCGGCCGCCATCCGAGATGTCCAAGCAGCCCTTTTAAGGAACAAATGAAGGAGCTTAAACAGGTGCTTTCAATAAATTCTGCGATAGCGTCATCTTCACGCTAACCGTGTGGCTCGCAAATGTACATCTCACGGTGAACTTGACAAAAAAGCACAATCCCCCGTATGTACTCCGTTTCTTGTACCCTGTGGGTTGCTAATGGGAGTCCTTTCACATGGCAGCCTGGTATGTTTGTCCCCTTTTAGACAATTAAAGAAGTAACCGGACGGCACTGAGAACGGTGCTAGTAGCTTAAAATCTGGCACGCTGCAAGGTGAACCCCAACTTCTTTCAGCGAGACCCGATCCGTTGAACAGGATAAACTGGACGAAGTGGGCGTAGATGACACCTTTTTCTGAAGAAACCACCCAACTGCAAGGTGATGTCGCGTTGACATCGCATTTGCCATCAGAAACGACATCGTAGGACTGCTACCCTGCCTACCGCAAGGCAGGAACTACTAAATAATTAATATCTGCCTGCCTCTTTGGATACCCATATTCGTTCCCCCATTGCGGCTAAACCCACCCCTTCAAAAGAAATTCTACGAGGATCTGCACGCACCCATAGCCTCCCTCTCGAAGCCGGATAGACTAGTTGTCTTTGACATCTTTAACTTCCGCATCGGTACGGAGCACGGTGCCTGTGAGGGGGTCCTATTTGCCCAAAGTCGTTACTTGGCAGATCCTACTTTTCAGGGATTTAAATTTTCATGCATTTATTTCCGCATTTTATGCATGCGAAGATTTAAATTTGGTTGCAGGAAGCTTTCGCCCTTTCTCTTTGTTGATTCGATACTGTATTTAAAGAAGCCCAGTTATGTGTACTTTGACGAATTCAAGAAAATAAAGTACCACGTTCTTCGATTAGTAAACATATACTAGACAGTGATCATTATGTAGACATCAAAACAACTTTCCAAGTACTTGTTCGGGCACGAACAACTCGGACATTGCGCTACTTGGAAGCAGCGTATACACGTAGGGAGAAACCCAATCTTTGTAAGCAACTAGACCATGTAATCAATCTACAATTTCCCTGGTGATTTTCACCCTAGATGCTTCATGGTTTTAGTTGTATAAGCTTCTCTCTCACATTTTCTTTCCTGAAGTTATTTACGTTTACCATTGGACCTTGCTGTTATGTATTGATTTTCTGTTAATTCAAAATGCTATCTATTTTCATTCGTTACCTGTGTTATGCAAAGACGGGTTGCAGTTGATAAGCTGTCACGAAATTTATTGGTACCAATAAATCCTGCTGTTTACGCCTGCTTTATATTAATACCCGGGAGAAAATGCTTCAGAATTCACCATACTAGAATTTTGAATTTTAATAGAAGAAAGGCTGTTGCACAGATGTTTGCGAAATTAAATTCGTGAACGTAAATCACAATTCAGCCCCTAATTACTACTCGCGAATAAGCTCTGCTTCTTTGATTAGGGTATTTAATTACGTTATTCATTTCCGATCGGTAAAATAATCGTAAGCTCAGTTTAGTTTCCCTCTGGTATGGGTTCGCAGAGTGGTATATGGAATGTTGTGTGGAGATCACAGCTGCCAAACTGTCTGCTTACACCCATAAATAATTTCAATGATAGGTGAGGCATCGAGCTGCAGGCTTTATGTGGTATTTAAAATGAGTAACTTCAAACGAGACTGAATAAAGGAATCAAGGAACTCGTCGACTTCGCCAATCATATTCGCTTCCATGAGGTCTTCTTTTTTAAGCGTTTGATGTTAACCTTGTTAATTGTTATAGAACGATATGCTTGCAATGCATGCTTTAAATGTAAACAATAAAGCAGCATATCGGGACGGTTGTTTTTTATACAATCGTCTGGTTTTCGTGAGGATTTATTGATGCATTAAAGCACTGTTATCCATTAAATTAGGCTGTTTGCGTTAATTTAGTATGCTGATGTCTCTGCATATAATCCCAACCCTACCTTACAGATCTGAAAAGAAACGAAAGTCGTCTAGTATCTCAGACAGCAAATTTCCATCATGATTAAAATACTCATCAAACTTTTCCCAAGTTCGCGGGAAAGCATTATTATTATTATTATTATTTGCTAGCTACCACGCAACACCTACGTAAACGTCATGTTCAAGGCTACCTGAAGATGCGTTTTTTATTTAAGAAGTGATTATATGTAACTGCACATCACCCGCGTGGAACTGTGTGGTATGTCAATTCAGGAAACGTCTGCTGAGAACGGCAGTGAAAAAAGGACTCACACAAGCACCGTTTGACTCCACCTCATAGGAAATATAGACAACGTGTTGGATTGCAAAAATGAATTTTTGATTTCTACAGGGTCCTGCATGAGGCAAATTAAAGGACTCATCATTGATTAAGAACCTGAAACTGAAAAAAGTAATAAAAAAATTAAATATTTGACATGCTTCAAAAGACTTGTCCACTTTCATGTCCTGGCGTTTCGTCATTCAAGCTACCTGGTACACAGTGGATCACTTATCCATGAAATTTCATGATTGAAAGCTTACTTTGCGATTCGGCGTATATTTGTTATATTTTGCTTGTGCAATTGATAAGGGTTAGAGAAAGCTTCTTGCGGAAGAGAAGTTTATAAAAAATCTGTATTCTAGAGAAAAATATCCCAGGCAAAATCGGACGTTTTCCGATGTCCAAGTGAGCTCCTACCCTATTTAGTATCATATATAAAAACGCAATGTAGGTGAGATAAAAACTGCAAATATTCATGCAGTAAAACCTTGCATTTTACTTCCAGGGGTATTTCCATTAATCCTGACATTCTCTTAAATAATACCTTCCTTTCGATATATTGACTAAGGAAAAAGCCACCTCCGAATACTTAAAATTGCTGCTGCTGCTTCAATTAACCATATAAATAGTCAGAACGATACGTTACTCTCAAATGATGTTTAATTTTGAAGCAACCGTACAATCATCCAGAATAATATTCTGATTTAAATCTTTCGATTTCAAAGTATTGAAATCGAAAACTTTAGGTAAATGTACGCAAAATGGAAAAAAAACTAAGTTCTTGATTTGATTCCTATCAAAGCAAAATAGCTGCCACATTTTTTGATGTCACAAAGTGCCTTTCAAATGTAAACTGTCCGTTTATGCCCTCTACTTGTCGAGAGTAGCATTGAGGAGGTTGAATAGAAAGCTTGTGAGCTTCGCTTTGTTACCCTAAATTATGAGCGCTTGGATAAATTCACATTTTACTTTAAATTTACGAACTCGACTGGAGGTCCGAAGACAAATAATCCAGACTTATCTTTGGCGCATAAATTACTCCCACCACGGCGCGTAGCGTCCTATGATAATATGGGATGTAATGGGAAGGGAAAAGCATGGGGACCACGCTTCCTGGGAAGGAGTGTTGTTTGCCCAGCGTCTTGAAGGCTGTAGCGACTATGTTCGTCTCCTTCGCTGACCCCCGTGGTGGAAAATTATCTCCTTCAGACCAGCAGTATGTTCAGCCATCCAACCCGGGAGAAGGCAATGTGGACGCACGCAAGGTCACGGTGCAGGTAGCTACTGGAATATACTCTCATCATCGACGGGATGCACGATCTTAGTCAGTTTTGCATGCAAAAGTATAGTTTGAATGCACAAAAACTGTGCAATTTCTTATTCGAAGGTGCATTCTTGCCACTTTCGTTAATGTGGTTCTTTTTCATCTTCCTCGCTGATGTTTGTAACCTACCTGCTGATGAGAATATTCGTATGACAGGTTTCTATCACTGTGTCGCTCTGTATGTTTGTTTCAATTAAAAAGTACGTAGTGCAAAATGTTGGTCGCCTCGTTATGTCATATGCCTAAATGGCCCAGTTGTCTGCGGTAGCATTTCTATGCGTATGACTTTGCACTTGGCACTAAATTTGTACACAAATCACCTCATTGATTTGTATGGTCGTTGAAACTATTCAGTTTTCCCCGCATTGTTGCTGCAATCTTTCATATTGGTCAAATTTTGGTCAAAAATGTCCATTTTTGCAGAAAGTAATCACGTAGTTCGCACAATTTGTCACGCTTTCAACAATTGTGGGCGTACGCGCTTTAGTAAACTTATAAGCCATGGTTATTTTATACAATTGTCCATCTGCCAAGGGTTTTCTATTTGATTTACTGTGCTCCCTTTACTGGCCACGGGATAGATGCGTTGGACAAACCAGGGCTAGATCGGGGCACGTCAGACGTGAATTTGGCGGCTCTGGTGGCACGTGTAGGCGCAAACTAATGCCACACCAGGCACCTGTGGCCTTTATGGCACTTCCATCTGCACCCGACCCCACCTGTTGTCTTCCTGACTCTCTCTTGACACCGGAGACCGCAGGGCGAGGAAGGAGGGAATTCGAGACCTGTAGCGCAAGTCGACTAATCCACAGGGAAGTCACTGTCCCTGCACGTAGTCACTGTCCCTGCGCCAAAAGTTAAGCCTCGTCGGAATCAAGGGTGGAGCTGTGATTTCGTTAACTGGCAGCCACAGTAAGTTTTGTCGAAATTAAATTATTTGCATTCCTTTCCTCTGTTTTTAATGTATGCAGAAAAGAAAATTTAGTTTCATGAGGGCTTCCACTAATTGCATTAAGATTGTTTTTAGATAAGACCAGTAGCATGAACCTTGACGTAAGCAGTTTACTCAGACGCATTTCAATAGAGGGGACACACTTGTATATTTATTTTACAAATGGGTTCGGGCATCTGAATCGTAAAACAAGGGTCTTTATTACCATTCGTGCACCTAAGTATCACTCAAAAATGGCGCTTTTCAATGATCAGGATTAAAGCTACCTGCTGTACAGTACATTAGCTATCTCGTGAAATTTCACTAGCCATATTTGATTTAGCAATTCAGCATATATTGGGTGTTTCGTATTGCTTGCATTTTCACTTGCTTGGGGAAGCAAAAAGCCATTTATGGAAGATGAATTAAATTTAAATCTGTTTTCTAGAAAAGCACATTCAACTTATGAGGGAACTCGGAAGTTTTCAGATGTGCATGTAATCTCCTAAGCTAGTTAATATCGCAAATCAAAAATAGTTCTAAACCAGAAAAATATACACTTTTTAATGCGGAAATGACCATATTTGGTGTTCCGTTATTTCATGGAGGGTTAACGAATTGCCAATATAATAGTTTTTATGTTAACGCAGAGTTTATTGTCTTTATACGCAAAAGGTGTAAACAAAGTACTTTTACGATGCATTTCTTATCGTTATGAATATATTCATCATCTAAATTCAGTTAGTCAAGTCTTCTAAAAACTAAATGAGCTCTTATCTTATAAACCATAATTTACATGCTAAGCCTTCTTTTGATGAATTATCGCTTTACTAGCACAATATAGTTTTTTTATGGATGCGAACAGGTGGCCTATGTGACAGTTATGACCTTTATTTTAAAAGGTCTCTAACTGTATATAAGCACGAAATGGATTATCAACAAAGATCCGTGGTAAAGGATTGCCATATCTGGTTTATTAGTCACCGTCAACAAAGCATTTTTGCGAAACCTGGAGTTCTAACCTGGGTCCGTTAGTTCCTAAGCTTGAAACTTTCGAACTTTCTACCACCGGCACGTTATCCTTTTGGATTTTATAAAGCAAACTCATTACCTTTGAGACGTGCTCTCTTAGTTTCTTACTGATCGTGCCATGGAAGACGAGGCTGCGCCCTCACAGACAGTCGAATATCCACTTTTGAATATGTTGCATATACGTAGGCAGCCCGAGTGCCTCAAATACTAATGCACTATTCACAGTCAAACAAATGGTGATAATTTCCACTTGAATAGAAATCACCATTTTACACACAATACGACTTGCTTTACCTACTTCAGTAATTATTAGACATCAGTGGTGTGTTTAGGAGTAAGGCCTGTTCAACAGCTAAGGCAAGCTTCAAGCATTGCGCCAAGGAACTTAGAACTGTAACTCTGAATCAAGTTGTAAATGCAGCGTGCGGGTTGACGCATAGAATTGCCTTATTGGAGTTATTACCTTGCGACCAAAGTCATTGTTAAACCGATGAAGTATGTGTCTTTTGTTGGAATAATTTGCGTGCAATATACCTGTGAGAGCATTGGATACATTATTCCACAATGAATCGATCAGCGTTCGTCAACGAATCTGGATATTCCCTATATAACCAGGCAAAGACAACGAGCCCTTGGCTCAATGATTAGAGCCTTTAAGTTCTGATCCACAGGTTGCGGGTTCGATTTTCAGCTGGGTTACCACCTGGGTTTGGGTATGACTGGCTGATGATGGCTAATGAGCCAGAAATGGTCATTCCATTCTCCATTACCAGTGTCCGCATGCTTCATCTGCCTGCAAAAAAATTGTTTTATTTTGAAAGCAGCATTGAATACTGTTTGGAAGACATTTCTTCGTTCTCAATTAACAGAAAAAAATAAATAACGATGTATACATAAGTTTGAAATAAAACGTTATGCTATTATGGCAACATTTGGAGTCTTACTTGCTGTATTTTCGTGCTAAGATCGATGAAATGAAAATGTGTTAGGCCTTTGTAGACATAAATATTGCTATGGCGCATGGTGCGGCAAGGTATTCAAGGTGAAGAGATTAATGATATTCTTCGTAAATCGACTAAAAAATTGCTTGACTGTTAATAAATCCTGATGAACCAAGACATGAGATTTGAAAGCATTTGAATCACCAGTAGCAGAAGATAGAGATTTCAGAGGATAGGTTTTAGAATAAACAGTTTTTTTAAACAAATTAGGTTAAATTAACAGTTCAAGATCGATAATGAGGAAGAAAATGCATGCATCGATAAAACTTCGGCTAAGAGAAGCGGTTTATGCGATCTACTTCTACTCAATTATTACTGGGAATCGAATTTTCAATGGTATCGGGTCCAGCTAAGTAAAGGGATAAGTGATATGAACTTAAACGCCGAACGCAATCAAAACCTATGGGAATTTTACTTAAAAACGTTTCCTTATAAAAGGTGAGATTAGCTTAACAACGAGTAACTGAACTAATGATAATGCGTTTGAAAGTATGTTGAGCGGGTCAGGAATGCGATCGAATTTCTATTAAATAAACACACTGGTCTGATTTCTGATTATTAAACAGAATGTTCTTTTCCGACGACCAGACATTGACATGACCATATTTCAGAAATCGTAGTTCTTATTTTGCGGCGATCCATTAAACTATCAGGATGCGTGATATACAGGCAGCCGTCGCGTGATTTCAGCTCGTCAGTGTGAAAGGAAAAGAGATATGGGCATGAAATGGGACATAGAAGCACTCCGCAATTCTAAGGACGAACCGTAGATTTCCACGTTTGGAAAAACATCTTTGCAAACTGCATACACTAAAAACATTTGATCAATTATCTTAGAGGAAAAAGAATTGCGAGAACCACAGCTTCAAAGATATAACACGAAGCCTATATGCAATTTGGAATGGGTTGAGTAACAAGGGATGAAAATGGCCTAGTGTCAACCAAAGACAACTCGCTTTGTGAGTTTCCGATATGCAAAGAGAGTTAATTCAAGCAATACTGCCCAGGCATTTGTCTGATATGATTGGATTGATTCATTTTATGTACATCTTCCTGTTAAAGTTGATGGCTTTGTTGCAGACTTTACAACTTATTTCTTATGATATCTAACTTTGTAACCGAATCAGGTGTGTTTAATAGGGTTCTTTGGTCAAGGCATATCCAACAAGTGGTCTCGGTGCAAAAAGTGATGCTACTTAGTTGATTAAATCTTCTGGAAATTTCGCAAAATATTACTTACGCCTTATAACCCAAAGACGGAAAACGAACTCTGTGCTCAAAATAATAATAAAAATAACAGATAAATAAAATAAATAAGAATAATAATATTCAATACATTTGAAAAATGCACAGAAACAGTCCTTAGTCTCTACGTACGTTAAACGATACAAGATCTGTCGTTCACCGCGAATGATAATCTGATTTGTCTTTGTCGTTTAGGTTATTCCGCCTATATCGTTGGCCGCCATGCGACTGCTGGCAGGGCACAAGTACTTTTCGAGTATACCGATCATATCCACCTCCATGCAGTTTGCTTTGTCGGGTTTGCATTTAATTGCGTTGATTTTTAGAGAGCAATGTACTCACAT
Organism: Schistocephalus solidus; assembly: GCA_017591395.1. NCBI lineage: Eukaryota > Metazoa > Platyhelminthes > Cestoda > Diphyllobothriidea > Diphyllobothriidae > Schistocephalus > Schistocephalus solidus. Next base: position 144,988 of record WEDG01003240.1, on the reverse strand, counting down.
TGGTTTATGAAGCTATACCCAATAAATCAGGTTTTATTGATGACTTTGTTGCATTTATTCCAACAATTTGCGAAGGGAGTATATTTATACATCAAAAGTAGTGTTTCCCATTACATCAAGCTGGTTGCGTTTAGTAAATACGCTGTGTTCTCTACATACGATTTCACTTCACCTTAGAGTTTTAAAAATAAACCGAATTCGTCCTTTATACACAGTATGGGATATCAGAGAGTGCCAAAGGCAATCTCGCTTAAAATACCCATCAAACTATGCCGAAGATGACGGCAAACCCATTTGATTACTATTCGCTAGCTACCGCACACCACCTGCGTGAAACCCATATACAAGACATAATGAAACTGCCCACTTCAATTTAAGATATCATTATATATTACTGTACACCACTCTTGTAGAACTGCAGAATATATCAATTGAGGAACAGTCTGCTAAAAATGGCAATGAAAATGGAGCCCACGCAATCACCGTTTTACTTCACACTGTGTGGAAGGTGTACGATGTATTGAAAGGCGAAGATGGGTTTCTCCTTTCTGCATGACCCTGGGTAAGCCTCATTAAAGAACTCATCATTGACAAAGAACCGGGAACGGAAAATACAAATAAATAATATAAACATTTTAAATGCTTTGAAATGCTTTTTGATTTATTTTCCAACGTTAACATGATTTCAACTACCTGTTAAACAGACGATGAGGTAACTCACGAAATGTTACAATGCAATAAAATTAGAAGCAACTAACCGATCTGTTAAAGGACTCACTCGTCCCGTTATGCCTTGGGGCATACTTTCGAACCACGCCAGCAGCCGTACAGCAGCTAGGTATATTCGCCGAATAACATGACCAAATAAAAACAGAGACTAAACTGGCCATTTCTGGCATATTAGCCGTCATCAGGGAGTCATACCCATCTCCAGGTGGTGCGGTACCCGAGGCTCGAACTCATGGCCTGTTGGATAGACGTCCGACACTCTACCTATTGTGTTATGAGAGCCTTGTCTTGCCGAGTGCCACAACACCTAATGTTGGACAGGGCTGGCTGATGACGGCAATTAGGTCAGAAATGGCCATTCCAGTATCCCTTGTCTTTATCGGTCATATTATTCTGCATGCAAAGTTGATTTTGCCGTTGAGTGTGTATTTGATGTTGTGAGGTTTACGTTTATATGTTATCGGAGCTCAAAAAGCCTTTTGTGGAAGAGAAGTTAATCTCAAATATTTTTGTAGAGGAACACATTCCAACAAAATCGGACGTAATCACATGTCTGAGTAAGCTCCTCTGCTACCTAGTATCATGTGTCTAAGTAAAGTGTGAGTAATATAAAAATGCAAACATCAATGCACGAAAAGCTGGGATCCGTCCATTATAACCGGTTATTTTCCCAAAAATACCTGCGTCTCGATATGTCGACTTAGGGAAGGCTATAACGGAATAATTAAAATTGCTGCTGCTTCCATGAAAATGTGCAGAAAATAACGTTTGGCTCTAAGGCTGCTAAACTATTCAACAGTCATTCCATCACCTAGAATGATATTCTTAATTTCCCTTTCCGTATACTATATTTCATGCTTTGCAATTGGAGGACTTTATGTAAAAAGCCCGCAACAGTACACCAAAACGAATTTGTTGACCTTATTTCTCGCCAAGCGCAATGAGTATACACATTTTACGATGTTAAAATGCATTTTAAATAAAAACTGTCTGTTTATTCTCGTTAAGTGTCAAGGGTAGCATTAATGTGGTTGCGTTGAAAGCTTGTGTGCTTCGGTTTATAACCAAAATGATAAGCATCTGGATAAATTCACATTCGACTTTTAATTTGTAAACTGAAGTGGGCTTTGGAAGATATTTGATCCAGATTAATGTTCAGCTTACAATTTACTCTCATTGCAAATCGTTCGATGTCAGTAAGTCTGTCCTTTTCATATAGCAGGACGTGACAGTTACCGTTAATTATTTTCATTGACGCATACTGTTGACAAAGTCCGTATTGGGTGCATATAGGGATTAGATTATGTATAGCACGTATTGCTTTTCTTGAACAAAATAAAATTTAACCAATTATTCAGAATAGTTATCTTGATTTTTGAAGCTTTTAAAAACTAGACTCCACAAGATAAAGTAATGCAACCAGAGCCAAATGACTTATGATACATTCAAAAACTTAATAAAACCTTTGTCCCTAAAGACTTTTGGCGAGAAATTCTGATCCGTGAATCCGGAATGCACTTATGCTGACTCATTTGCTTGATCCGCTTAATTTATCCCGTGGACAATTCGGTCAGCAAAACTCATAAAACAGGGGGTTCAGTTAACCTTTCCTAGATGAATCAATTATTCTGCCTGCCTTCCACGAAACTGCGTGCATCATCACATCACACTAAGTATTTGCTTGCAGAGAGGTCATCTTTTGTTTTGCCTATGTACGTTATCAGGGCTTGGACTATTCAAGTGCTTGTTCGATTCTTTCATTTTATATGCGAAAGTTATGCTCTCTAGTCTACTTAAGTTTGAAAAAATCAAAACATGGGGCCTGCGGAATGCTCAAATACCCACGTTGAACCTGTGTGCGTCTCAAACGTTTGAGGAAAACACTTGACATGACCACACAGATTAGACACGACGGTGAAGGATTTTAATCGTCTTTTTTGTCCTGTTAGGTTAAATGGTTAATGTGTTGTAAAAGATAATCGACCACTAATTCCTAGTGCTTACGCAACCACTGCGTTAGAACGCGTTTCCGAGATAAACAAAAATAGGCTTTTCAGTTTTGCATTCATTATATATTGTGAAATACAAGTTCCTTTTGGCGGCAAAGAAAGTTCCTCTCTCCTCGGAATCCAGAGTAGGGATCATGCACCATTTTGAAAAGGGTTTGCTGAGAGCTGCAATAATAGTTATGCTTTTACAAGACGCAGCTGCAAAATGACTGACTGAACTTTTAAGTTGGTTTTTCTTTTTTAAAGGATAAGCAGCGTTTCAACAAGAGACTGTTAATAAAACGAAAGACATGCTTCCTCCAGCACTAGTCGGCATGCCTGCAATTCCTTCTAAAACCGCCGAGTCGCAAAAACGAATGATCCATTCGTTAATAAACGCTCAGTGCTCATCAAAGGAACCCACTCTGCCCGTTCTTCCTCACTTTTAAGCATCGGCAGTAGCCAGAGTGCGGCTAATGTCACAGGCAGAGACTGAACTCACCTCTTATGTTTAAGTAGCTTTCATCAGTCGGTCATACCTAACCGCAAGCGCCACACCACCTGAGGTGTGACAGTGAGCCACAGGATAACGAATGTCAATATTCCTGATCTAAATCGCCAAGACAAGAACAGTGTGGCAACGTTGGACCTTTGATTTACAGGTTGTTGGTCCGGGCCTCAGCTAGTGCACCACTTGAGGTTCCATTTGACTCGCTGATGACAGTTAATAAAACGGAAATAACCATTCCAGGTTCTTCTGTCTTTGCTGGCAGTTTCATCTGTGAATGATTCAATTTTACTTCGTATTTTCTGATAATATGTATAATACCAAAACCTAAAACAACGTTATATGCAGATATTTTCTGACATAACAAGACTGAAGCTTATATGTACGAAGCTCGTTGGGCTTTGTCTAAATCGAAGAAACACAGTAGGGCTTTAGTAAGAATTTGCAACGGGATAAACTGTTTCATGGGAGTGAAAAAATTACTAAAACTTAAGAAATAATTACTTCAGTAGAATAGTAATATGAATAATCGCGTCACATAATTCTACGTGCGATGTTGGCGTTTGAATGGGGATTTTTTTCGGAAGCACTACGAATCCACTGTTAAAAAGTAATACCTAAGTAATTTAAATTATTATCGTTTTTTCGATGCCCTTAGCAAGTTTAGTATATTTAACTCAAAACCTGCGACAACATTAATTTTTTTGAAAATATGTTTAGCAACTAACCTACCTTATGGAGCCTTCTGCTTAATACGTTAGATTTTCGCAAAACAATTTTAAATTTTTGAGAATTTTAAGATGGTAAAATGTGAATTCATAAAGTACATATACAACCAAATATCTATTGTAAAAACATCTGGAACACAAAACTTTACTTCCTCTAGTTTAAAACCCCAAATACTGGAGTGGCAACAAGCCCTAATCGACAATAATGGGAAATAAAAACGATTTTTATAACAAAAAGATGCTTTTTTAGTGTACAATTTGAAGAAGGCGTAATATTCTATCTACTATCCAAAAAATGATATCTTTATGTACATTTTCTGTAAATATTGCTTAAATGTAAAGGCATCGATATCAATTAGTTATAATAAATACTATCTAAAAATCATTTTATTCCATGTGTATTTGTATGCGCAGGAAAAAGAGGCTGAGAAGTGGGGTTATTTTGGCCTGAGGGAATTATTTAATGAGGACGCTGTACAATAAATAATATTAAAACCCTATATAAAAAATAGTATTGATAAGACATTTTGAAATTTCAGTTATCCTTAGATGAAATAGCGAATGTACGAGCCATTCAGAATGCTCTTATAACAAATTCTTTGTTTCGGAAAAATGGAAGTGTGCTTAGCTTACACAATTAGAAGTGGACTCATGAGAAAATTAGGCTTCCACAATGAATAACTTACCAGAAATTCAAAGCCATCCACCTGGATGAGTATGTTAGGTATCAGACCACCGAAAACAATTATCTTGTTAGTCCTTAACATTCGGCAAACAAACAACTCAATGGAATTCGGCTTTCATAACCTGCAATGAAAACCCTGCTCAAACTGCATTCTCTCATTACAGAAAATGAATTTATAACTGCGTCCACATCAACTCCAACTACGACAGAGATGGCACGAAGTCCGCAGCAGCAAAGTTGTTGGTCCTCTTCATTAAAACAAAGGCCCTGTCGAAAATACAAACTCTACTGCTTGTAAGGTACAGGGTTTTGGGCATCGCCAAGAGCGGCGTTTACGCGGATATAGTTTAGCAGTAGAACGTCGCACAAATTACTTTTCAGAGCAAGTGTTTGTCCGATAATTTCCCTGCTGTCGTTAAATGAGTCAAGGTCATCTGTATTTACAAATTATGTATCTCATGTTAATGATGTTCTAGAACGTCTCAACTACGTCTGCACTTGATATTCTGTCACACTTGTAGGAATTAAATTGTTAAGTTTAGCTGAATCTGGGACTAATGTATTTTTACTTTAGGTCTTTTTTTAAAAAAAATAGCTACCTCGTGAGGCAAGCGTTTCCTCAGAACGATTGCATGATTTAAAATGTATCTCTTATTTGAATATCTGTGTATGTATAAGTTGCTTATTCATCTATTTTGAATGGTGCTTATACACTGCGTTAATTTGAGTACTTTCGTGAGATTAATACTAGAATGAACAGATAAGTATAATCCACTCATTTGCTAAACATTTGTCTGATTCCCTTAATCTGAAAGCATGGACACTGTTAAAATGTATGTGAAGATATTGCCATCCGTATATGACCGTGATTACTCAGATGATTTGTCAAAATGGATAATAAAGGGAAACGGCAGATCAAAAACCTGATAAGACTAAGCAAGTTGAGTTAACCTACGTCTATTAATTTCAATAGATCCATGATATTAAATCGACGTTTATGCAGAAGATGCCTGACACATTGCAATAACATTAATTATAAAAGTGAAAATGGCTTTCTTAATTTTTCTGTTTTGAGAAAATAGGAAATCTTATTTTTAGACTTTTATTAAATATTTGTATTTAAGCATCCATTCCATAGTGAATTACATGTATTTGCTTCATAAATAATAAACGAATCCGTACACTAGTTTACAGATATATAAACTAGCCCTTGAATACATTTCATTTTTTGTACGATTTTACAAACATTGAAAATATTAATGTGGACCTCAACATGCACGGCGAGGCTTTTACGTCAGTAAGCATTCCACAAAAAATTTTATATGAATAAATTTTATATTTTAAAATAATATTTGTAAAAGTAAATGCAAATAAATTACGGAATCAAAAAACAATCGTACGCTGCTGCTTCAGAAAACCTTTCTTTTTGATTACTTGAATTAGATGTTAGAGGCGATCACCTTTAGACATGAAAACTAGTCAGTCCTCATATGACTACATGCAGGCATCTCTACGATCACATATTACACAAAAAATCCACTGCTGTTGATCATGTTACTTTACAAGACTCATCTCATCTCACTCACATTTTAACTATTATGTGCATGTGATTTAAATGTAGGTGTTCGTTTTCAGAACGAATCTATAAAGACTTTTAATGATTATCTTTCTAAGGTTTTATCTGCGGTTTCATTTGCTCATAAATTCTTTGAGTTTTCATTTTAAAAGCATCCACATCTATGCATGTGCGAACAGATTTTTATCTACCGGTCCTTGAAGAATACGAAGGGCTATGTTAACGAATTAGCATGAGTTGTGAGCATAAGTAAAATAGTTGAGGATGTAAGTTTCAGTATCAACCCCAACAACAGCGCAAAAATATGCAACCATGTTGTTTCGAAACAGCAGTCAACAATTCCGAATTTATAACTGGAATTGTGTAAAGTTGTACATGAACTGCATAAGATTAATAGATTTTGTTGGACGAAATTTACGCAAATTTCGAAAATCAGAAGGTTAAAGTAATCCGATTCATTATATTTTCAGTCTTTTGTGATTGTGTCCTTTGTTAATGCTGAGAGATATTTAAATAGTGGTCTGTTAATGGGTAGGAAGATATTTGCAAACGACCTTTTGCCTGGCTATGCAAACGCATTTTCAGTTCTCACCATGCTACCTGCAAGTTTACATGCTGTTCGCACATACAGCTTCAAATCTCTATCTCAATTATTGAACAAAATAGGCAGCAAATGTTCATTTGCAGATTGCCTTAATCATGAAATATCACGAATCCCACAAGAAAATGCCTATAACGCAAAATCAGCCCACGCTGTGGCAACCAACTTCTAACGGCACAGTGAAGAAGAGAAAGCACAAAAAAGAAGGCATTGGTTGCTTTATAAATTAATATTAACTAACGAAAGTACAATTAAATTTCCCTAAAACCTTGACTATCAGATTAGAACTATATAAGAGATCATTCCTATCACGGTTCATATAAAGGCGTTTAAGGATAGGGGCGCATGAAAAGGGAAAAATAATGAAAAATTATATTTAAATAACAAACACTAATGCATGGCTGATTATTCCCTTAAATTACAACCGCATGAGGTCTGTCAGACGTAAAGATAGCCTTGTTGTCTTTAATGTTTTGCTCAATGTGATTTGATTGCACTCAATTTAGTACATTTTGCAGGAAAGGATAAATTATTCTCTCACACCACTTTCTTTTGACAAAAATGAAACCCAGACAGCTAACAGGAATACAAAAGGACTGCCGACCACATATGACGAGACCTACTGATAGTCGATAAATTAAAAAGTTTTTGGCAAGCTTTATTCAATTACTGTATCTCTATAACGATGAATTGATAAATTATGGTGTTCAGTCTGCATTTATGGGTGACAGTTTAACAACTGGCATCCTGCGAGATGCCAAGGAGCAACATAGTGAGCGCTCCTCAACTTTGATAGATATTAAAATTGTCGCCTATCAACAGAGCTTAAAGGTTGCCATCGGCACATGGTACTATTTTGTAATTCTCTTTCCACGTTTGACAATCTAAATAGATTTGCAGAATAATAAAAAACTAAAACCTGATCACACAATATAATCTTTTTTAAGGTTTAGGCCCTGTAATAAACTTACTTCTTAGCAATTCGAAAAAAACTCTCTTATTAATTGAAGATTTAAAGCGCTTTAATCGTTGTATTTTTCTTATGCACGGTAAATTCCTGCAACCTTGTCCTATTTATTCTTAAACAGCATATAGGCAGATGTTCTCTGTGAATGGGTTCAAACTGGGATATGTATGTATACACTGACAAAGTTATACTCTTAGTCAACCAAGTGTGTTTCTGGACATGGTTTCTATCATTTATAATGCTCCGTGGAGTGATTTTACTAATATGGAACATTTTGCTAACGAGACACGGGGAAATCCTTTTGCTGGTAGATTCATATTCCTAAATTGCTCACCTGCAATAGACGTTTTCTGGAGAATGACCTCATATGGCATGACACAGAACAATGAGGGGATGGCATGATCCCAATTATCAGTGTGATAAAATAAACTACAGGCCCAAATTTTTATTACTGGGTTTTCTAGCATAAATTACACAAATGGAAAAAAATACGAATATTTCAAATGAATCCGCTCTTGGTTTAGAAATAATGTGATTCCCTATATTGAGATTTAACCTGATTTTTCTAAAAATAGCAAACAAAAATGACTATTCCTCGAAAGAAATTACATAAAACTTTACGGACTCATATTTAATTTTCATTGAGAGTAAATCGAAAATAAACCAGAGGTTGTACCTTGCGGAGTAACGTTATTAAAAAACAAACCTGGATATTAAGAAATCTTTGAGCATTTCAAAATAAGGATGAGAATGTTTTCTTTAGACGCCAGAGATCCCTTTTTTAAAAACAGCTTTCTGCGCCTCTAATTAATTAAGCGAACCAAATTTAAAAAAACTAAATTTCGTTTGCAACCTTAAGCGAATTATCAATTGCAAGTGTAAGTGTTTAACTTTTTTGGCAGAAACCTGTTGGAATAATTGCGTAAACTAGAGGAGAGTTTTTTCGAAATTTCACTTTTTTCGTAGGAAGAAGCAGAGATAGGTATTGTTTCTGACGAACATAATCGGCTTTGTTCCTACTAAAAACGTCATAGCATACGACAAAATGAGCATAGTTTTAAATGATAACAAAACCAAGTAAGAAATTTCCTTCGGTTGCCCTAGTTTGCAAAATTTCTTTCCTTATACATTTTCAAAAACCTTGCATTGGTTTGATGGATACGCAATGACAGAAAAAACATCTTTTAGCTCACTAGAAAATTTAAGCGCGATATAATCTTCCGAAAACAAAAGAAAGTATGAAAGTGCAATTAATTGTAGTTCAATCATTTGCATTCAAAACGTGCATGTACTAATGAGAAAATGTGATAATGCGACATTTGGCTTAAAATGGGCACTGTTAAAAAAATGGTTTTTCATCGCTCACGCCAAAACCCGTTTATAAGCAAATCTGTGACACTTCCAAATGGTTTGCCAAGTTTCATGCATATAAGGAGCCGATGAATTTGAAATATTTGCAGTTTTTACTACAAAAACGTTTTAAAACTTACGATATTTCTGTCAATACAGTACTGTAGCTGCATCAGGACTCAAACATTATTGTTTGTGGTCAACCGAGTTGTGTGGCCAGCAAAGAATGTAGATTTCTGACGTTCAAGAAAGTCTTCCTAAACACAATTTCATGTTTTTTGAATACGCACTACAACACCAAAACTTGCTTAAGCAAAAAATGATCAAAATTCTTAAATCCGAAATCAGAGTGAAATACGTGTTCACTTAACATGCTTTAATTTTGGAATGCTCGCTTTCGGTAGCTCTGAATTGCCTTCCCTCTTCTTTAAAAATTCTTTGATTTGGCAGAGTCATGATCGTTGACGAATAAAAAAAGCCAAAATACTCAGCAAATCAGTGGATTTCGTCAAAAACTTTTCATATTGTAATCCTCCTTTCCAATACTACTATAATTGCTGCATTCGGGAAATAATTATATAAAATATACCCTTTGATAACTCATAAATCCAAAAGTAATGTAAAGCTTAAATTTATGTTCTCATGTGAGTGTCATTTGACCATACATAATAATTGGTTAGGGGAAATGTGCAGTTTCCTGTTGCATTGACAACAGTTTTGACACAGTGGTAACGTGATGACTAATTATTAAGATTCATAAGTTTTACTGCCAACTGTGCAAGTATTTTTGATGAGATCAAGTATGTTTGTCATGGTTGATCAATAGTAAACAGACCACGGACTTCAAATTTCCGTACACTTCATTTTGAAACAAAACAGCTAGGCGAATTTGACAAGTAGATAAAACAAGTATTTAAAGATTGGAATTACATTCTGTACACCAAACCAATGCTTTTTATCATGGCTTTAAACCTTTGGTTAACCCAAATGCATGCGGAGAAGACGAATCAATACTTTCCAATATTGTATCGTTAATTTCGTTTAATACCTCATTTATCAAAATTGATAGAAAGCATTGGCAGAGAAAAACGCATAAAATAGTCGGAGACATTTTTCTAGTCTTTTAAATGGATTATTGCTTTAGTGGATTCGTTTGAACCGTTTGTTTGGCTTACAGCAGCTAGAATTAAGTAGGACTTTACCTTTTTTCCCCGGGATCACTGGTTGTACGATTTCGGTGATCATCGAAACGAACCATTGATGGAGATGTGCATTTGCGTGAAAACAGTTGGTATAATTTCTGAAGAAATTAATGCTAGCACCTCCAGATGCGCTTAATGAACGCAGGCCCTTTCAGCAAAGTTTTAAACCAAACCAAAGTATTCAAAAATGTACTCAGAATTTAACATTTGCCTACAAACATGGTTATTCAAGCTTCGTCATCAACGATAACAATGCTATATTTCATAAGTGATTTTGTCTGTGCTCATGCCGACCTCCACATGAACTGTTCCATTTTTTCTCTCCAAGAATCATCAGTCAAAATTCTGATTGACGTCAAAAAAGCTTACGACAGAGGTTAGTACCATAGATAACTTATTTTAAAAGTAAGATCATGCATTTCACGAAAGTACTGGTCTCTGTGTGAGCATAAGACGGAATTCATAAAATGTGTCAAATAGCCCAAATAAATTAATTTTGATAGAGGGAAGACTAGAAATTGCATGGCATTTACCAATATTTTACTTAAATACATGTTGCGCAAAATTTGTTGAGCATTTAATGCTTAAGCAAAAAAAATTCAGCGTTTTAGGCTAAATTGGTCACAGATTCATTTTAAGGTTATTTTTAAATCGTTTTTGAAATGATCTGAAAACATTACTGATGTTTTCAAAAAACAGGTATAGGTATTTGCATTGCGTGACTGAAACAACTGATATACGTTTCTTAGCTTTATTTCATTCGGGACTGCATGAAATGCAAGGAGCAGCTCTCTCGAAAAAGTGTATTACGTTCTGACGAGAATTGAACATATACCATGGTTTACGAAAATGGCAAATGAAAATTCAGGGATATTTGACTGACTCTTTAAAATATCGTTGAATCCTCTCAGTACTGTACATTTATACATAATGTATCTGCTATCATTGCAGTTTAAAGCACATTTTTGTAGAAATTCCTTGATGTAAGCCTTCTCAAACTTTTGGAAGTGTTTGACCTTATAGTTTAATAATGAAGCGTTTTAACACCTCGTTGCAAGCCATGAAACATTTGTGAGAAAATGTGATATAAGGAAACATTCTTGACTGATGGGCGTGGAAAGAGAAACGGCTCGCTCGAGTTAATAAAATAGTGCCCTGCTCTTCACGTGCCATAAATAAGACTTATCTGTGGCCCTTAAGTAAAGTTGATCAAGATTTCCCCGAAGTTCAACGTAAGGTCACCTTAAATGATGGCATATCCTATTCTTGCATCTCATTGAGAGAAATCACAACGATAACCCAAGACAAGTGTAAAAATTAGACAAAATTACATTTATTTAGTTAATTTTAATTTTGGAAAAAATCACAAAAAGTCGATTCATGCTTAAATTGCCATAAATATGGCCATTTCCACAAAAAGGCAGTTGATTTCGCATCTTAATCAACATACGAGTTCTTGTTAAGAATATGTTCTTATGAAATGCAAACAGCAGTCTTTTGTAGAAGCAATTATAAATGCATGAAATGGCTGTATAACAGGTCATACCAGTCTGCCAAAATTAACGCGTTAGTGAATGCGCATCAGAGAAATGTCTCATTTGAAAAACATGGCGCTGAGGTCAACCTTATGGTTTCCGATTTATTAAACCTCAACGCAATCCCGGATTCAATAAATCCCTGTTAATAATCGTTTGAAGTGGTATTAAATTGGATGAAAGATACATGAGAGCTCCGACTGAGCTAAGAATAGCATTCAAACGCTTAAAGCTCAGAGAAGGTTTGCACTGATAAAGAAAGCATTAATGTATCTTGTCAACAAAGTGAGAGCGGTTGATGTGATGATCTCCGACTAAATTCACGTCCTGAAGCAACAGGCATATATGTTTTGTTGTCCGCCATTTGATCATGGAAAGCCACACGCGAGTGACCTCGGCAATCTATCTAGACTTCGTGAAGGAATGAAAATATACTGAATTGCCGACCTGTCGAAAGTGCACGCCTGCGGACGCATTTGGAGAGCAATAGCTAAACAAGCGTCCTTTAAACAAAGGCGACAGATTAGGAGGTGGTCGCTTACGACCTCAGCCTGTCATTTATTCTAACCCAAAGCTGACTAGTATCACTTCACCGACAGCGTTTTATTTGTCAAAAGTGATTAAGTCACTTACACTTCTCCTATGGAACGCTGACATAGATAATTAAGAATGGTTTTAGTCAATGCTAGCATTTTTGGACATGCTAATGTGTGTTGTAATATTGATTTATTTATCTCAATCCTATAGCTACTATGGAGTTGATAAATTGACAGGATAACTTTCATTGGAAAGGCAGTTATATGTATGTTGTCCAGTTGTTTCTAACTGTCAAAATTATTAATGCAATTGTATTTAACACATAGATATTCGCTCTTTCGGGAGTCGGCATATTCAATTAAATCGCACGAGTATGACAATCGGGAGCATTCATATTTTCTAAGCCATTATTTCTCATGTGCCTTCTGTCTTCTAAAGAGGTTCTACTGCTCAAACTATAAGTGGAGGTCTATGGCCGTAGTTTAAATTTATTATGTCTTTTTTAAATGTGAATAGATAACTGATTAAATATAGATACTAAATCACAAAAATTCATAATGCATACACTAGCAGATATCCTTAAGAATAGTGCCAGATTTTTCAGAGCAGAAATTACTATCTTAAGATATTAGTTCACAAAGTAATTCTAAATTCAGCAGTTTCCAGTGAGAAGTCCGTAGTATGAATGCATGATAACTCTTGTGCGACAGCATTCTACATTTGAGCGACTATCTTTACTGGTCTTTAAAGTCAATCACATGCTTTATGATTCTGCTACCTCCGGGCACTTGGTGAAATAAAGCTCTAATCTTTGCAATGAATACAAAATTCCAAATGATTCGTATAAACAAAAACGGTTCACTTTATGCCTGCAAATCATGCAAAATACCAGTGTTCCATCTTTGCGGGTTGATAAACTGCATAGATTACAAAATATGCTACTGGCTGTGGAACACAGCCAGCCAGGAATTGGCGAATGTCTGCTCCCCGAGTTGAGATACCTTTATTTAAAGAATGAAAACATTTGTGTGGCCAACGAACGAAACATGAAAAAGGACAAATTGTTCGCCAACCGTATCCAACATTGAATTCCTAACTCGTGATTGTAATAGAATTAATTTAAATAAAGCAGACAATGAAACGTGACAGCAGTAATTGAAAAAGTAAATTAAAATAAATTCACCTAAATGTCAGTGTGGTGGCCTACATGCGTAATCTAACAGATCCATTTATTAGGCTTTACTCTTAAAACCTCGCCTCATTAACAATTTTTCTGAAATAAGGATGTTATTAATTACAATAGCATCGTATGGGCCTGGTGCTAATGCCGTCTCATTAATAAATACAACCATTCCTATCTTCATATTGTTCCTCACAAAACGAATTAATTCGGCTGAGATCTCCTATGCAGCTAGAACAAATATCTCACACAAAATTTGAGCGCAAACTTTAAACTGCTGACTATAATATTTCATTAAATACCATTTTTAATCGATGGTATTCAACCACGGTCTGAATCATGTTCCATAGCAGCTGGGCATTTCGGCAAGAGAAATATAAACAATTGTGCAGGCCATCGTCTGAACTGAGGCATTAAAGCGAATTAAAGATCAGAATGTCTTAGCAGCAAACCTTTCCAACATCTTTACTTTTACTTTAGATGTTACAAAATGTTTGAAAATCTTCTTTGAATCCTGCAGAATTATCATATTTTTATAATGATGGATCACATACTGATATGTTTTGCTGTTTTTTCAGTCTTATATTTAACTGTCAAACATGTGGGTTATTAATGCGAGCACGTACCTTAGGAGAAATCATTTTCTCACTAACCGGCATGTTAGTTCTTACAGTATCTTGTATAATTGCTTATATCTGACATCTGACAAAATAAGCAAGTTCCGAAAGCAGACTAATTTTACAAAAGTGGAATGGAAAACATGGAAGGTTTAATGAAATAAACTGTGTAAATGAACCTTACGATAATACTCGCAACTAACTTAAGAGATAACTGACAATTTTCGGAAATACATATGTATTTAGTTAAGGTTTTTAACAAACTGTTAACACTTGTAAAAAATAGTTAAGCCTAAATATTGTAAACACTTCACGAAACAAAATTAAAATTTAAAACGTGATTTTAACTATAAATGTGTAATCAACAAGCACATCATGTGCTTTTAAATAAATTACAATGGACCTCATTTCTCAAATATACAACACAAATAACAGCTGACTTGTTTTTATCTTATTGGAATTCAATGATGGAACCTACGTTTTGGTTCTGTTAGAAGTCAAAAAAGCTCACTAAATGTATTTCATAAAAACGTTTTTTTGGTTATTGCAGATTGATGGACTTAGTGTTTATACAGCCCTTAAAAGGTGAATCTTTTTTATAGTTTTCAGATTGAAAAGAATACATTTAATCAGTTTTATTAATTTACAGATACCTCTTTCATTGTAAATGCACAATTGATTTTCTCAGAGATTTCTTTTAACAGCTCCTGAAGGGTTGGCCATTTTTTAAGCAACCAGACGCTAACAGGTGCCAATTTTTCCTAATAGATTAATAAAGTAGGATGGGTTTAAATAAAAACGTCTTACTCATTGCGAAATAATGTAAAAACCGGATGATATCCAAGTTTAACAGTTGTATGTGAGATGAAATATGTAAGGTGATGCAAGGCAACTTGCTTTCAAGTAAAGATTCAATTCCAGTATCAAGAACGATAAAAAATTAAAACATAACCCTAACCTCCTTTCCACAATAAAAAACATGAAGACACAAAGATTCATGTAGAATGCGGTATTTATTTCTAAAAACACATTATTAAGAAAAAACAAAAATTAACTAGAAAACAAAGAAATTACTATTACTTTCGAAATGAACATTAATGTACAGCCAGTAGCCGATGTCATACAAATAAAACCTGAATTATTAAATGTGTTTTGGTTCTGAAAAACTATGAAAGCGATAAGAATATCAGTTATATTCAAGCATAATCTGATTATATTTTAAGACATGACAGGCTGCCTGCTATTGGAAGCATTTCCTAATGGCCACTTTCTGTGTACAGAGGTGATGCATTATTAATGAGTCAATATCATTTATTTCATCTCTAGCTTTTTGTATTCTTATGAATTTCAATGGGTCTTAAAAAGAAATTATAAACACGGCTGTTTCAAAAAATGATAAAAACCCTTTTATACTTTAATTTTTACTTCAGCAAAAGTTTCTTACAAAACTAAACGTTTTCTTTTAGAACTATGTTTGAATTCTGTCCTAAAATAAACACTTTTGGTGTTGTTTTAATACTACTTGCTGGTTACTTTCCCCTTGTGATTACTTTGAAGATAATATAAACATTTCTTACCATATTCAAATAAAAATTGTTCGTTTTCTAAACGACATCAAACAAATTGACATAAGTATCTGCATGCAGGAATATTTCCGGGTATTCAATAATATCATAGGCCTAAACGATTTTTACACCGAAGGTTCCTCCTTATTTTAGTAAAAACTTTGAAGATGACGTAATGTTATCTCAGTTTACCTTTAAAAGCAATATATGTCACTTTTTTCTTTAAATTATGGTTTAAATAATAAGGGCTGTAGACACAGTTATTACGTTATTTTCTATAGTATGTAGATTGTACACGTTACTCACACGTAGCTCATTCAAGAGGTGGTATCGTTTATTGATTTCAATATCAGAAGCATATGACTTACAATCATTAATATGTTAGCCTCACATAATATATCCTTTCAATTGAAAATAAATTTCCCAATTGAATTTGTGGTGGGTGCAGTTTCAGAAAAAGGCATGCCATGCCCTCATCCAGCACCCGTTTTTTCCAAGACTCAGACCTATGTCCTATTTTGAAATGGACGTTTTAATAGATAAGTTAAATAAAATAACAGGAAAACAATTGATGATATGTACAAATTTGTACGTTAGCTCTTGATCAGTCTGATTAGCGCCAAATGTGCGTCTGGGGATCCAACTCCCGTTAGGTCTTCAAAATGTCAATTATCCAGAATAAAGGTTACATGTTGTATTAATTTACCCTATCCATGCCTGTTCTCTCCAAAAATGCCTCTGAAAATTGGCTGGAAATATATTGGCCCAAATGTAAGTATGTTGGCCTAAGTGAGCTCATTTGCGGTTCTTTAATTTAAAGATTATCCTTTATACATAGTTCATACAATCCATTATCTTTTTCCAAACCAGACAATTTCGTTTTGATATAAACTGCATTCGGTGGTTTTGCGTCTGTATTTTCTTTCTGAGTTTTACTCGGTTTTAAACAATAGCTTGCCAACTCCATTACAGAACCTTAAAAAGAAAATGTCAAATCTACGTAGGTGCCGTTTATGAAGTAAACTAATGGCTGTCATCTCTTACGTATTTCAGTTAAATACCTGCGTCACAAAGTAATTCTTGTCTTATTTATATTTTAACATCAACGCATTGCGTTGTTTGTGACTGATTTTATATTATTGACAATAGAAAAACAATCGTTATTCTCTGATGCATATTTGTAAAATCAAGATTTATTTGACTATTAATTGGTCTATTTATTATCGGGCAAAAGCCACTTCTGTTGATTTCTCTACCTGAAAATAAGAGTTTCAAGTTTTTGCATGGGAAAGTCAGCCTGATTAGGT
This sequence comes from Schistocephalus solidus, assembly GCA_017591395.1. Lineage (NCBI taxonomy): Eukaryota > Metazoa > Platyhelminthes > Cestoda > Diphyllobothriidea > Diphyllobothriidae > Schistocephalus > Schistocephalus solidus. Next base: position 127,913 of record WEDG01003240.1, on the reverse strand, counting down.
AGACCTTCGATAAACGTTTACGTTTTTAGGACTAAGAATGGAAATCGCACGAAATCTTTTGGTCTTTGGAAAAACTGCCAATAGGAACGCTAGGAAGAATGTGTTTGTTAAGCTACAGTTTTGACATGATTATGATGGTTAACTGACACTTATTGAGACAATGTTAATTTGCATCCCCTATTGTTGCGTAAAAATTGGACAACACTATAAAGTGAAAAATAATTCTAAAAGCTATCAAACATATTTTGCCCCGCCTACGTCAAAACAAAATATGCCAAGGTATGTGAAACGTTAATGGAAACAATCAACAAAATAAAAACAACTACGTGGTACAGAATTAAGTGCGCAGGTTTTGCTAATGTAGCACACGAGCTATCCTCTTCTTTAGTAGTTTTCAGTTGAGAGTCAATCTTTTAAAAGCCCAAAATACTTCCTAGATATACTTTGAGCTTGACGCTGTTTGGTAATCTCACTTGTTGTTAGCTCAACCCCTGCGAATTAATCTCCCTCTAAATTTCTTTACTTTTAAGACGTATGTCATTAAGTTACACACTCTAAAACGTCACCAAAAATGTTCTTGTAACCAGGCAGAACTTGGCACAAAAAACAGGATCTTTTGCTGTAAATTTTCCCCTCACTAAAGTTTAGTTTATATTAACCGCTTAAAATATTTGATTTTTATTGAAAAAATTGATTTATACACGGCTTTTTAAAGAATCCACACTGTTTATATATTAACATGCTGGTAAATTTAGGTTGTGGATCAAATTTATTAAAAAAAGCATTCCGAAGCAATTTTCATAACAATCTTATTATTCTCAAATTGGAAAATTCTATTAAAGCTTTACATGTCCTTTGGAATTCTAACAGCCGGTTCTACGTACAAAATTCAGAATAACATAGAATGGTAGAGGCGATTATGATTAATGGTTGGGTAACCGGTGGAACTATATCAAAACCACCGGTACTTTCTGATAACACAGGCACGTGTTTCGCTAGTAGTCTTTCGCTGCTTGTGACAGCTCATTAGTGTGCCCACCAGCGTACTTTGCGTGCTTTCCGGTAGACATACAAGTTTAACAATCTGGTATTTTTTGATAACGTCAGAAATTAATAGCTAATTCGGAGCAAATCAATCTAATTAGCGTTGACATTGGTCAGAACATTCATATTAGCGTTCATTCTACGCCAATTAACCTTAAAATGGACTGATATGCTTAAAAATTGGAAATCAAATTTCAAGGAATCCAAAATGCAATAACACGTAGCAGTCATAAGCATGACACGCAGTGTATGACAAAGGTTATATTTCCGTTAATGGATGCATTTGAATTTGCTTAAAGGCTAGTTGAAGATGAGTTCATATTGCACAGCTTACCTGAAATGTTCAAGCTCACTGTCATATCGCAAACGCTGCACAATTATTTACGAAATAAGCAGGCATGATATAGATATTTCTAATTAACCCCTAATTTCGTCAAAATTGACGATGAATACAGAGCCCGTGCTGGTAAACTAGTTTGATGCTTTAAAGTGCGTTGTAATAGGAAACTGTGAAAATCAATTATAATATTTGCATTAGCAAGATTTAACCTCTTGGCAAGGTCGTTAGCAGTCCAATGTTTTGCACAAGGTAAACTGTTTTTTCAACCAAATTGCCATACGCATATCAGTTAGAGCCTAAGCTGCTTGTAAACAGTCAAAACAAACCTCACATTTGGGGTAAAAAGTGTCAAAAGCGGCTGACATAACCTATCCTTGTCCAGCCAAAATATGTCCCTTGAAATGTATTTCCTTTACACGCAAACCAATGATATAATGTTTCATTGTTACTGCTGTACCTGCTTGCGTGATTACGGATGAAAGTACTTTATGATCGAATTGTACAACCGGGGTTGAAAATCTGATGACGTGCATGAGTTTGCAACGTGCACTTCATCTAGAGGAGGTAATATTTACTTTTACGCAGATCAGACTTATATTTCGACGTTTAAAAAATATTTTCCTTTCAATTCCCTCTGCGCTGTCGTTAACTTTGATTTTTTAGTCCAAAATCTGCCGAAGAGGTGGCTACGCAGAACATTACCTGAATAATGACAGATAGCAGAGCGAGTTGCTCTCGAATTCGCTTGCGAACGGGTTTAGGAAAAATAAACTGTTTCATTTGAACCCACCAACTTTCGTCGTCTCAACTAGGCCTTGCACTCAGTGACCAAATATATAAGGTTCGAATCTCTGGTGCTTTACAGCTGGGCTGGTGTGACTTGCTGAGTAAGTCCGACCAGCCCATAATGGGCATTGAGATTTTCTTTGAATTTTTTGGTAATACTTTATCCATTTATCTTACGAATCCTGACGGGACTGGCTACAATGGCGCTAGATTTAATCTTAAAATATATCGAGTACGCCACTTTTCATAAAATGGTCGATGATGTTTGATCACGAAGGACTGTATGTTAATGTATGCCATAAGAAAGAGTCACTTATATTACTTGGTTAAAAGCTAGCATTCTATGGTTATTTAAGCCAGTTTAAGATACATTTTAGTCAACGCTCACAGGCTGCATCAGCTTATGCTATTAAGTACGATTGAAATATTTAAATCGTTCAAAATCTGAGTTGTTAAGACATTTGTGGCTCCCAGCAAATTTATCGGTTTCTTCCAATTTTGCGAGCATGAAACATTTCTTAGAAAGACATAAATGTTTACAGTATTTCATTTTTCACGTAATAATTATTAATGAATGGATGAACAGCAAATATTTGTGTCTTTCGCTATAGGTGGGCCTGCAGGTTGGAGCATCGAGACCGTTTCTTATGGATTATTTTCATTTTTGATCATGTCTTTGTAATTTTTGTCTGTAATAGGCCGACAGCTGCACAACGAACGAAATATCGGACATGGGTATGTTAATTTGTCTGTGCCAACTAAAACAGGTTTTGTCAAACATTTTGCACCATGTTAAATCCAGTGACTAGGACAAAATTAGGCAAAAGTATCGTACTGAAAACTTAGACCAAATATATCGGCAGGCAACGCATAACATAAAGCAGAATCTCGAGATTTGAATTTTTTGGTACCGTGCGTAGTTTTTTCGGATGTTCAATTTAAGGGTGGTGAGTAAGGACGGCCAGAAATCGGAAAATGCATATGTTAAAAAATACTCTCTTACAAAGGTACGCGGTACAAGATTATGAGATTAAGCCTAAACAAAGAAAATGTTGACAGTCTTTGGGTGTGTTACTTATACATGGTGATTAATGGCATAGACTAGTTATCCATTGCCAGCTCAACGTGGATTTACATTGCTATTCCTAGATTTGATGGTGAGTAAAAAAATCAAAAACATAACCTATACGACAAAATGGTTTCACCTAAACACCTTCATAGGGTAAGTGGATTCTAATTGTAAAGATTACTCAAACTATATCGTCCTATTTTGGTTCAACATAAAACATGCTCTGTAATACCTCCAGTATATGTATTAGGGTCTAGTCCATTTTTGCAAATAAACAGTATTCTTTTCACTATGTTTCTTATAAAACTAATTAATAAACTAATTAATAAAACTAATTAAGACAAGCAGTAGCTTTTTCTTCAGGTTGCCGCTATGCATTACATAGAAGGGTATCGTGGCACTACCAGGAGACAGGTTACAGGTTAAATGTTTATTACTACTGACATTCAAAAATGTTTACAAGATTATATTAATCAAGGCTTTTTGGCGGATTTTAATGAGCTAATTGACCCAATTGTGAAATCCTCAGTGGCCTTGGTGCTATTCAAACCCTTACCAGCATGCAGAAGGAGTTAGTGCAGCCAACGTTCTATTTCACTGCGATACCAGGTCCCCACTGATTCGAGATTGCTTGCTTGGGAAATCCTGCTTGGGAAATTTGCGGAATGCATCAGAATTTGTGGATTCCATACGCTGCAGATGCTGAGTGAATAACCTGACCCACGTTTAATTAAAATCATGGCTCACTCTAGGGCCTCATAGCTCAGTTCTGTAGAGCATTGCCTGTACTTAAGCCTCCCATTTCCTGACTTGAGTTGAAATCCCACTGAGGTTGTCAAGCTTTTACAATGTGGTCAATGCAACGGTAATAATTGCAACGTAGGGCCCGTTGACGCAACAAAATGGCTGCTCTAAAATGCACGAAAATGGATTTGACCGTAGCCAATCACAAGTAAACAACTTGACTCTTGTGGTAACAGTCTTTCAGCATGGATTTGACCTGTAGTGCACATCCCAACCGAGGGAACTTTTCAGAGAAACTGTGGCCACAACTATATGGGAGCAGAGCAGATTTCCTACTTTATGAAATTTCATTCAAAATTCTTAATCGCTTTTGTTTCAACGCAAGCAAATTATTTAAGTTTGCAATAATTAATAAATAAATTAATTATTTAAGCTTGCAATATTGATTATCGAGCAGCCTAAGCCTTAAATACCTGTTTTGAAATGAGCTTTATTTAACTGCATACAGAAAGTACGCTTAAAAAATAACTGTTTAAATTAAATGTATTTCTAATTAATTTTCGTAGTATGTATTAATATAAATACATTTTATAGAAAACATGTACAATCATATTCTTTCTTGTATTCTTTTGGTATAAAAACACCTTTTGCAAAGTGTTAACATGAGGAAAGAGGAGCTTTTAGTCTAAGAAATATTCCTACAATTCCAAATAATTTTGAACACTACAGACAGTTACATTTTAATTCAAGCCACTAAAAACTGCATGTAGTTTAGTTTCTGTGTGAGGGAAATCACACATTGCTTTGCGCAGTGTGTAGGAATGCTAAAGCTATGAAAATAAATTTGCAGCAGAGGTAGATAATGTTGCATAATTTAAGTGGAACATTAATAAAATACTAGAAACGATGTTTTATGGATGAACATTACATGGTTTAAGAATAGATAATAAATAATATATTAATTTATAGAACGGAATGACATCCCTTTTTAAAAGATGAACTTTGAAAAAAGCCGCAATTTGAAAAACGTTATTTGTTGCTAGAGCATTATAAGAATATGTTGCATTTTTTAAAAAAAATATATTATAATCTAAAGGATCGATGCAAATTTTATATATAAGGTTAACATGCGTTTATTTTACTTTAATCCGAAAGTTGAAATATCAATCAATGCAAGGGTAAAAATAACATTGAGTCAAAGTTTTGAATAAATGTAACTTAAAAGTGCTTCTATTACTAAAGGTTTGGCACAATTTCGTTTAAGGCTACAAAAGTCATTCGCGCTCTTTTGTATTTAATAAACTCAATGCTTATAAATATCCAATTAACTCACAGGTGGTAAGATTAAGAGAGCAATTTCGGGTTTTGATTAGGCATAACACTAGTACCGTTAGGATAAGTTTTGTGATTAAGGTTAGTTTAAGTGTTACGATTCCACTATAATCACTGGAATAGCTAGCATCCTTTTGATTACTGATTGGCAGCATGTAGTGTGGACTGATAATTATACTTATGAAAATCCCAAAGACAATTAATATAGTGAAAATAATTCTTGTTCCTTATTTTCTAGGGATGTGCACGTTCTAAATCATTACGTAAGTACACAGGTACTTGATGATTTATTAAATGTTCTTTACTTGAACATCTTTTTATGCATACAAACATAGAAGTGTGGGACTCGGTGACAGGAGAATATAGGTAACAGCGCCATGGATGTGTTTAAAACTAGTTACATTTTGAAATTTTTACTTGCACTGTTCGTCAGCCATGTGCGGAAGGACCAATATAGAACGGTTAATCAGGAATAACTAACAAATACTATTCAAATTATTTCTTTAAAACCGTTAATGCTGACCGAAGTAAGCAGCATAAACATCCAACTTCGTTGAGCCCTTCAACTGTGCAGCATTTTTCAAGTAGGAGGAATGGAGACTTATGTGCCATTTTTGACTCCTTATTTGATTCTAATAACTTGGAACATTTCTATCGAAGAATATGATGATGTCACGACGGTGAAACAAATAAACGCCCACGAAAATGGCACACAGTAATGTTTGGAGACGTGAAAGACGCAAATTGAGAAGTTAAGTTTTGCAATACTAAACTAGCGTTTTTCTTCCACTCACCTCTAACAATCGCTTCGATGGCCTACTTCAAATTGCACAAAAAAAACTATTTTTGGCATTAGTGGCATGGGCTTTTTTTCCTTAAAATGGGAAACCGCACGAGAAAATAGAACTTAAATGTTAAGCCTAGCTAATTTAAGTTCTCAGAAAATTTCTCAGGAGGCATGGTCTGAAGTTAATTCTAGAAGCACAACTGTTGACTGTTGCGTTTGGAACTTGACTTAAGTCCTAATGTTTCCTTAATACGTGTTTTAGCACTGTATGCTCTAAGACAGCAAATATTTATTATTGTGGGAACTAAAATAATGAAGCTTTCATAGTTGTGAAGAGACGTGCAGTGGTTCACATCGAAGAACCTGTCTTTTTATGATAATTGAATGGTTTGAAAAAGTAACTTGATAAAATATAGGCTTAACGCTAAAATACGTTCAAGATACTGACCAATAGACGTTAGAACTTATATATTCAAGGCGATTTCGTGTGTGATTCAAATTACAAAGTACACATGCAGCCATTTTTTAAATGATTATTAAATAAGATTTAAGAAAAGAATTGCCGAATCAAGCAAAAAGTCATTCCCAAGAAGTAATTCACACGATGTTGACGTGAACGCTGGAATAAAAAGTTTGTTCACCCAACACTTTGAATTACCGCTGGAACCTACCTTTAGAGATATTATTAGATGCGAGTAAGTCTTATCGAAAGACTTGCAGTATATATAGAATGCTGTCACTATGCTTCTGCGTATCTACGACAGGTAACGGGCCCCCTTTCATTGAGGATGTTTGCTATCTGGTGCACTTATCGCTTGGTTGCCGCGATGTGAGTCGTTACGATTTCATCACCCATGTTGCAGTTCGGCGTGAGGATAATTTGGCAAACTCGTGCATCAGCATTTGTCGGTGCCATCCCCAATTGGCTGATTGCTTTGTTCAAGCTGAGTATCAGGACCTAAGATGGGGTGGAAAGCCATTGCACTTGCTAATGGACTGGGGTTTCGTAAACTATGATGCAAAAAACATCGCATCTTACACGATCATCACCTCTTAGGAGAATAATGGCCTCATCGAACTTATATGCGTGGCCGGCTCTCACTGGAAGAGCTGCATCTTAAAAACATTGACATTATTTCTTCACATTGTTGCCACAGGTTCAGCAATTTGAATCCGCAGCAGCTGTCTAGATTCTCCAACGTAGTTGCTTTGCCCACGACCGACGGCTTCAAGGACGGTTTTGCGTATGGAATCACTTGAACAAATTGTGTTCAGTTCGATCGCAGGAAACAGGGAAAGGCTACTTTATTGCAAATTGTCTTAAACATCATGGCGTTTAAATTGTAGGGGATCTTATTTACTAAATCAACTTGCATTTTCTTTAAGATTTAGAAAAAAAGATAATAGACTGCAGAAGGACGTATCACGTTAGAGTGCCAATTGTTGCTCATGCTGCCACGAACAAGCATTTCTCAAACATACATTAACTCTTCGGGGTTGAAATATTTCACAAAAGAGTTGAAAAAAAATTAAGTGGGATTTACATGCTTTCATCAAATTCTCATCCGCTTTTTGACTTAAAATCGATGATGGGTCAAGTGTTTTTAGACGATGTAGGTTCTTCTGATTTAAAAACTTTGTTAGCTTACATAGACGACAAGCGTTTATTTAGCTGATATTTCACTTAGTTAACGCTATTAAAATTTTATTTTTTTAGCTAGGCCTGTTAGAATTGTCCATCACGTGGACGATATCTATATTTCAGCAACATCATAGAAAGCCTAAATACAGCCTTCCTATCGCACCATATAAAAATCAATAACGACCAGAGACAAATGGATTCCAGTTATTTTTTTAATGACGGTATGCTCCACCATTTATTTGTGACTTCATATTTACAAAATCCTTTGTATCTCTCCTACTGCATCTTAATCTTAACTTTTTCTGATCACGTTGCTAGCCACCGCTGAGATCCTTTGTATTTTTTACAAAAATGTTTGTTGGCTGTCACTGCTGGTTCTTTTCGGTTAGTAGAAAAAATAAAATATTTATTTTCGTTGACTTAAGGAAACGAAAAAATAAAACATAGGCCAATTCGTTTTGGAATTTAAATCCTTCATAAGCCCAAGTACAGATTTTTTTAGAGCATTTAATCAATACAGCCTATAAAATTCCCCTCATTTATTTTTGCGTGCGTGGTGAAAAGTGTCTTTTCTATTACCAAGCATATTCAAAAGGGTAAATTTGCTTGTCATGTTTGAAATAATACTGGATGATTCAGCCTCGTATGGCTACAAGATTGACAATATTATCATCCATCTGGTTGATAAAAATCTTCAGCTCGGTCTTTTGAAATCGAGCCCCCATTTTATTTCTGCTCTTCACTTGCATGTGAATATTACATAATTGTCAGTTGGCCTACTTTGAACATTTTAAATCGAATTTTATAGTCATTGTTTATTTAAACTGCAATAAAAAAGTCATCAGAGCAACACGCTAGTAGCGTTTTGAAGGGAGTCAAATGTGATCTGCATTTTGAAACTCATTAAAGGACGATTTTTCATGATTACGATAGCTGCACTCGCCTGTAATTTGCGTGCAATCTTCCGGTGTTATGTTGTTTGCTAGTCAAATATTATTTACGGTGCATATGGGACATTGTTAACTGAAACTTTTGTAATGTAAGTTTCAAAATAAAGCAAACCTCCCATTTATTTCCCAAAAATGCGTTCGTTAGCACAGTGGACGTTATTTTTTGCAGGAGCATACAATGGTTAAGAATAGTTAAAGAAGACCAATGCCCACTTTTGAGAAATGAAGCTCGCATGAAGGTTAAAATATTTCGTTCTCTATTTAGCCAATGTTGGCACAGAAATACGTTGTGGCTGCCATACCTAAACATTTGCCTGACAACGTTTGATCTTCTTATGCTTTTCCGTGCCTTTATTTAATGTACATAAACTGAGCTACATAATCTTACAACCATTTTTCGGTGCAGAATATGTCATACAGCTAGACTACGCTTGAGTGCGCTCTAATGGCATGCATCGTGAGAAAAACGTCCACCTGCTTTCTGTGAGGTGACTCATCGTGGGAATGTGAAAATTCCAATCAGCGAATACAATTACAGGCAAACCATTACAATTAATTTTACTCACCTGTTCCCACAAAATGGGATACTTTTGCCAGAAAAAGAAGCATCTTAGGTAGAGGTGACAATCAATGTATTTAAATTTTCATTTAAACACATCAACTTGATAAAAACAGCCAGTTTGATGACAAAAAGGCTTTTCAACACATACAAATTACTCTAATGGCAGCGAGTATAGGTAGCTTGTCTTCTCTGGCCGACTGCAGGTGGTAATCGCACACCACTCTAAAACTAGAATAGCAGTTGCACGCATTGCACGTTGTTGCCATCCAAACAGAGCTTATAATTTACCCCGTATGCTCCCAACGTGCTGTCACCGTCATACAGGTGACGTGGACACGAAGAGGCCTGACTTACCTTCCCCAAAAATATATAAGAAACCCTGTCCTTAGCTCACAAATTCAGGCTCTGTGTTATTCTAGTGGCTTGATTATGAGATTACGAAAGAAATACTTTCGAAAGTCGGTTTTACAAGTAGAAAATCCATAAAACACTTAATATTCCAGTATACTTGGGCGTGGGAGCCAGATGAGAATTTATAAAACGTACTCAAAGGCAGTCGAAGAGAAAGTTAAATAAAGCCGAAAGTCTTTAGACAAGTAAAGCCTAGATAAATATTACAAGACAGACGATAGCAATCATATTGCTGTGGTTTGCGGAACCTTGCAGTCCCGGCGCATCAAAAACAGGAGAATGGCGGTTGAGAGTAGGAATTCAGAGACAACTGCAATCCAGAAGGGCCAGCTGAGCTGGAGATGGGCAAACAACTGAGGCAATTCTAAATCCTTGGGGTGTTCCGCTCCTTGAAGGTCTTTTTATTTGCTGCCGCAAGAATGACACCAGCACGGTCCGGTTCTCGTAGACCTCACGACGAAGGATTTCAAAGTACTTCAAGAGTTGCTCAGTATGCCGACGTCGGAGCACACTGGTGGGTGTGTGTGTCGCGATGTCACCCCAGGTCGCCAAAGAAATTAGGAGGGAGATCGCTTAAAGTCGTAGTTTAGTTGGTGGAAAGGGGGAGGGAAAGCAGACGAATAATAAATATTAATATCACGGGTTTCATTGCGAGCAGATAAATTTATATGCCAAAATAAAAAAGCTTGCTGCTTATACCGTCTGGTCAGGAAAATCAACTGAAATTGAGGTTAAGACTTGATCGCCAAATGCAATATGACAATGCAGCCACAAATCTAAGATTATGGTCTGATGCTGCAACGTTCACAGTTGATCGAATCTAGACAAAACATGAAAAGAATAATGGTGCATTTTTTTGAACTTGCAGGGTTGTCTTTTGCTGACCTATTTGTCACGCGATTTCTGTACTGTATTTTGAAATATATTATTTATGTTTATATTTGGTATCATTTGAAGGCATTTTGAACTGTGCTTTCTGTTGAAAATTGTAAATTTACTGTTTTATGATAAGCTTAAGCTCTTCAGCCCTTTTTAAAATGTGAAATCGATGGTTTTAAGTCAGATGTTAAGAATATGAATTTAATAACACCAGGGCTGGGTTGGATATGGAGTCAACCCAAAGATAGCAACCTTTTTAGAGTCAATGCTATTACTTGGTTATCCAAAATATGTCAGAAATTCTAACATTCTAAATGGAATCTGCATTTATCGAATGTAGAAGTTAGAAGCAAAATATGTTCATATAAATGACTTTGCAAAACAGGCAGTTGAATAGTGATTAGAAAACGAGTTCTAAAATTGTGGAATCACGCTCGTGAATAAATATATTACAAGTCACCTAAACGAAATAATCTCTCATGAAAATCTATTTACTTATTGGAAAATTGTATCTTTGAGCACAATCATTTTAGAGGAAATTATTTTTTTGTAGATATAAAAAATTCTTTTCAAAATATGCACGCGTGCTCATGGGAAACTGTTAGAATATCTGAAGCAACTTGAAGGGAAAGCTCTTTAATTGATTAACATTCTGAATTTGTCTTATAACGTGCTTTTACAAATCCTTATCAAGAAACAAGGCACGTATATTCCGGAAAAAACGTGACTTTTTATGTTCAATGCTGGAAATATAATAAAAAGTACATGACTACTATTATATAAAATATATGTTCCGTTTTAGGCATAGACAGACAAGAATAAAATTCGCACCTAGAAGAACGTCTAAAATTCATTTTTGGATATTCAACTATTGTCTGATTGCTCGCCTCCTGCAGTAGCAATTGTATTTCATGCACTTCAACTACGTGCATTTTAGCTTCCTTTAAATTAACATCACAAATATGTAGGCTTGTTGTGGTCTACGTACGAGGATTGTGACATTTATAGTCGAAAAACGGTTACATAATGGACGTAAAGGCGGATTCTCAAGGAATAAAATTTGAAACATCAGCCACTAAGACACACGTATTTGCAAAGAAATGCATGCCTTTTCACTGAAAATATTGAGAACATTTTTCCTGCATTTGCTAGCTATATTTTGAGCTAAGCACATAATCTTTTAAACAGTCCTTACAAGGCGTTTAATTTTACAATAATATCATCGCGACACTCCGAAGAACATTCCTTGGAGTTTAGCAATGTCACTTGAATATTATTTCACATAAAAAACCATGAATTGATATTAAACTACAGTTTTGTCACTTTTTATGCCAAAAGCTATCTCAAGCGACAAAAACGTTAAAACGTCGATGTTGGCAAACGTAAAAGCAACCGAAATGGCCTCCTTACTTAAATGGTACTTCAGAGAAAAAACCAAAAGACTAATGTGGTTATGCATATTGTTTAATCTTTGGATATGCAGGCTTCTCGTTAAATATAGTCATTGCTAATTTTTAAAGATCCCCTGCCGTATGAAAGTCCTAGCTCGCTTGTAGTTATCATATTATAATAACAATTAAGTGGAATTGAACTGCGATTCCGCCATTGATCAACTCAATTAATAAGACAATTAGTAAAAAGCCCAAAAAGGTGCAGTGGGAACGATGCTACTAATCAACTGATTTCATTTTCCATTATAAGTGACGGGTCGGAGAAGGGGATGCGTGTGAGCGTAAGTAAATCAGGGAAATTGTCATTTAGTTGGCAAAGCTGGAACATATTCCACATGCATTACGTGGAGTAACCTTTGAACGCTGTCATCCAAAATCTGAATTTGCATTTCAAGGTAAACACAACGTTATAAAATGTATGTTTCCATAAAAAGTGATCTAGATAACAGTTTAAAATTTCGCATGAAACAAACCCTAATCTTGTAAAACTTATAATTATTTTGTTAATTACTATCCAATATTTAATTTGCGCATTTGCGTGTATGTGTTATACATGCAATTTACTTGAATAGTAACACTTTTTTAAATTTTCATCTTAAGAAATTTATTATTTAATTTATGTCAAGTTTAAGAAAGCATCTTGGATCGTTAACTAATGGAACAGTATAAATAATCAGGTAAAGAATATATCCAATCAATACCATTTTTGCATCATTTCAATTTTCATTCGACGAAGCAGAAAACGTTTTATATAAACTTCATTTCGCATAACACGCAGAAATGCGAAAACGGGTCACTTTTTAGACACAGTGTGTGATGTTTCGTGTCCTGAAGCGGTGAATGCAGTTCCTTAAATTAAAACTAAGTGCTCTTTATCGTTACGCAGTTTGAAGTCGCCTATATGTATGCTCCTCACGACCAGCGTTTGTGGCTGTGACCTCAGGCTTGCTACATAAATGAACTAGGTCAGCTAGGTGACAAAGTTTAATGGGCAAATTTCAAAATACTAAAAAATAAGAAACGACATTTAGACGCCAATAGTGCTGAAAACATAAATGCATGCTTGACTCCGATAATATGGATTTTTTTGGGTAACAAGAGCGCATTCCTGTTAAATTAAAAAAGGACTGTGTAATTTTGAACAACATCTCAGCCTCCGGTAACTTAAAAGTGTTTTTTCTTGAGGTTAAGTTTCAATAGGTGTGTTGTTACAAGATTCAAAAAGGAATGGGAAAAGGGTGAAAATTTTGCTCTTGACTACCTATTAGTCTGAGAATACAGATCCTAATGTTATGCCATTCTTTATGTAAAATAATTTCAGTTAATTATAGGAATATCCGTTTAACCTTACGTACAACGGTAGGTGCTGCTAATAAAAGTTTGAGCATACAAAGCCGCTGAAAAAGAGGAACCTGCCTAATATTCAGTTACTTGACAGGTACCATTGTAAGCGCCATAAGCAAAATGTCAACTTTATAGCCAAAGGTATTTCGTTTTGTTCAAATGCATGATGAAACATTTAGTAAAATAGTTTCTTAAGTCATATGATTTCCAAGAGTTATTATATCACCACCGCCTGTCGTAGGTTTTTAAAGTCAGCCTATAAGCGCCTAAAATGGTTTTAAGGTCAGTAACCGCATTTCGGTTAAATACTGCCTTGTTCGGCCGTCGTGAAACTTTGAGAAAACCTCAAGGCATTATAATGTATTGGAAAATTAGGACGCCTGAATCGCAAGACAATGTCTAACCCATATTTAATGCGTTATTTTAGTAACTTTAACCGAAATTATGAAGGAATTTTTCGATTCCTGAGAATTTCATTAACGTCAGAATATCAGCCTTTGAGAAAATGTCTTTCCAGCCACCTGCAAAAACGACACTTTGCAAAAAATAGCTGTTTATGTTGCGTGCATTATTCCATTGACTTTCGATGTCATATAAACTTAACATTTTTTTAAAGAGAATCGAAAACACTTTTAAACATTTCAGTTGACATTTCATCAAAAAGAACAGCTACGCTATAAGGTTATGAACCCCTTTCTGTCCGATAATCTTTTACTTGTTCGCTGTCTAATTATAAACTTGTTAAAACTAAAATGCCATGAAACCGTATTAAATGACATAAAAAATCAATGAACCACTAAGTGGTTACCACGTCTTTGCATTATTGTGGATCACAGTAGCTTTATTCATAAGATCTCATAATATGAGGAAAGAGTTTGACAACTGATTGTGTCTTCATATATTGCGGTATTGCGCATAACTTGTTTTCCTTCGGCTAGACCCGTAAGCCAAAATTTGCTGCATTATTGGACAAAAACAATCCTCGTTAACAGCATCATACTTTTTAATTTCATATTGTTTGCAAAATGGAAATTGCAAGGCATTCTGTCTCCGATATGGTTGTAAAAGATACATACGCAGCTGAGCGCACTATTACTAGAAGAAAACGTGATACCTTATCAGCTGTTTGTCATCGCTGCACATCACTGTTAAAGAATAAAATAGTTTAGATCGAAAAATGCATAACTATGGACTAGATTTAATAACCAAAAACACAAAAATACAGCTCAACCAAATTAATCACAATATTTTCTTACGTCTACGTATGAATTCGATTTGAAACATGAGATCTCAAAAGACAGGATAAGCAGTCATATCGACACTATGATATCGAGCGTCAAAATCTAACAATACAGCTGGCAACTTACTAAAGGCGTTCAACCACTCGTCTGTACATGAAAGAGTTAAAATGCACAGATTTGCCTGGAGTATTTTCTTGTTATGCCTTCATAGATGTGAAAGCTGAATCTGTCGTGAGTTTAAAAATTTTAAAAAACTGTTGAGAGATTTGTTTGGCTATTTGCAAGGAAGCAATTTTTTCTTTCGTATAAAGATAAAATATCCTTTTTGGAACCCAATCAATTTTACCATATTCCTGCGCTTGCCCGATTGTTAAATATTTCCTCTCCGTCCGATATGACTTTTTGATAATAAATATATCGTATGGCACATATTTCATAAAGGAATTATCTTTCATCTCAACGGATGTTAATATTATATTTAAAAAAAGTCTATGCTATTTTGCGTGTCATTAATATATTCGGAAGTACCCGGCATCTCAAAAATTCTTCAGAATCCATAGTAACGATACATTAAAACAACGCCTTCGAGCGAAGGCAAGACTTGAAAAATAGAAGCAACCTTCTGCAAATATGCATGTAAAATGCAATTGCGCATGATAAACGTTTTACATTTAGCGAAATTCACTAGCACAACTAATTTCAATTTTTTAAGTTTTGTTTCCGGGTTCATGTGCGCAAATGGTTGAGCTGATAATCATTCAGATATCATGCTTTCTTTGGTCACTTTCGCTGTCAAAAGTACTTAAACAGAATCCATTTAAATGTTTCGTTAAGTTGGGCTTATCTAATTGATGACTTTTCATGTGAACGATGACGAAAAGTAGCATGATCACTTGCCGATATCTATCATACTCATTTTACATTTTTTGCCTTGTGGGCCTTAAAAATATCTTATTCGCATTTCGCATGTTTGTAAATAACTGTATCAGTGAAAATGTTTAATACCTGTGGCGTAGGGCAACAACTGTTTATATCTAAACAATGCATTATGCTTATGGCTATATTAGACTTAATATCAGTGGCCATGTGGATTTGTCTTCGAAATGACAGTAGAGGTAATTTAAGATTATTTGTGAATCAAAAGATACTACCAAAACAGATGGCTACTTTAGACAGAAAGCCGTTAAAGTCACTAATTTGGAATATTCTTGCAGAAAAAAATATGATTTTGAGTATGGATAAAGATATACCAAATACATTAACCTAAGTTTCAGTCAACTAAAAGTGCCAAAATGCGCAATGTATTCTCTTAAATTTCACACATTGAAACCCAGCGGACTATAGAATTCTTAAAAGTGAACACATATTTTATGGAAGCTCCCTGCCTTTTGATATATTCTAAATGGTGTATTTGAAAAATCTTTTCAACTGTATTGGTCACTGAACAGCTTGTCAGGGTATGATGTACGAAGAGTGAAACCAAGGTTAATAACATCAGACAAAAGGGACATTCACTTAGGCCATTTAGCGCGTGATAAGACTTGCTCGTTAATGTAGGATACTAGATCAGCTATCTAATAAAATGTTTACAGAAATCTTAGAGTCTGTTTTCAAGTATAAAATATTTGTAAGGTGAAAATTTATTTTATATTTATCAAGTGATATAATTCAAAGATACTTCAATGAGAAGGGGATGCCATATTTCGAAAAAGATTCTTTCTGCATGGCTGAAAAACCTGCAATCCGTAATATGACTACTTTAGCAGAAGGATGTACAAAAAGATTGGATACCGTAATACATTATCGTTGGTGTCATAGAAACCCTGCAAAACATTTAATTTCTTGTTAGTTACATCATATAAAGATTGTGTACTTGAAGAAAATGGTTTTCTTTCCTTAAAGAGTGCAAATTTTACAATTGAAGGCACTAAATAAATGTTAATTCATAAAGCATTTAAGATAATAATTGGCTAATGCTGCTCAAAAAATGTATAAAATGGCCTTCATTTTTTGCATAATGTAATTAAGATTGCATACATTTTTCCTAAAAGCGTAGAGGTTTGTGTGAATTATCTCAGATGGAATGTTCCCAGCCTAAATTCGAAGGAAGTCTGATTGATATTATACATTTAGGTTCAGATCAGAATTTTTCGGGATTTGGTGAATATTTTTTTAAAAATCAGAAATGATATTTATTCACGTAAACATTTGAATAATACGTTAGCTCCTGTGAAATTTCAACAAGCGGTATTATTTTATATATTTTCTGAGAACTTTAGTAACATTAGTAGGAACATTCAAACGTTATAAGAAAAAATGCAGGCTATATACTTTTTAATTTTTTTAAGAATCCAGTTTAAGCAAACGACTTGGAAGAGGTTTGGTTTAAAATGCGCTACCCTTAAATGATTGAAAAACTCAACTCAAATTTCTCATTGATTCATTAATATTCATGCTTAATCAGCTTCGTTTTGAAATACACTTTCGGCTAAAAAAAGCTAAGGGGTGCCTAATGCAAACAAATTATTCATATCAGTATGCTGTCTAGCGTCATTTTTTGTTTTCCGAATAATTATAATCTAATTACTCATACTTTTAACATCCCGCAACTGCACAAATCCATACCCGCCTGCTTGAATGAACCGCTGAGTTTCATATTCGGTTTTAAATTTCAACAATATTTGGAATAAAATTAGACCCTGGAGAACTGATGCCTTTTGTCATCATCCAAAACAATCTTATTAGGTTCTTTATTGTCTTGTTTCCGTTTTTATGAACATCACGGGCTGTGGTGATGTGCATTTTAAAATTACGCATAAATGTCAACATAATTCAGATCGTTTGGAAAAATGACAAAACAAATTAAATCATATCAATTCTTGAAGTCTGTATGCAAAGAACGACAAGGTTTCAGCAGAAGAAACCTACTTTCATCTAATGCTGAAAATAATTGAAATACAAAAATATGACGTAATTTTCAACCACATTAGTTGGCTGAAATGAGTATGACAGAATGCTACGCATATGCTTTCGACTTTTCTGTTAGTCATTTTGCCATTCTTCCATGAAAATATCATTTATTTATTTACTTATGATTTTTAAGATACGCTGCTGTATACATTCGTTAATAATTGCTCACTGATCGCTAACGGAACTGACTAGTACCATTCTGCTTTGCGGCTTACTCGCGGGGCAGCAGCCCCAAAGCAGCAAATAGTAGAATAGGCAGATTTATATTTCCGGCAAAGACAGTGGAGATAAGAATGACCCTTTCTAGCTTAAATGCCATCCTCAGCAAGCCATACCTAACCCAGGTGGCTCACCATCAGTTGTTTAAAATCCAATGTTCTACTAAGCACTGTGCAGCACTGTGGGCTCTTAAGTAAACCTCAAAGCAGAATGGGATATGCGAGTTCAGTTAGCGATTGGTGAGCGTTCATCAACGAATGTTCGTCAATATTCCCAATTTAAACTGGCAGGACAACCAGCCAATGTTTCAATGGTAAGAGTGTTGGAATTCTGATCAACAGTTTGCGGGTTTGATCCCAGTGTGGTGCATCACCCGGGATTGGTTATGACTGGCTGAAGATGGCTGAAGAATGGTAATTTCATACTCCTTTGTCTTTGCTGGCCACGTTCATCCTGCTGTAAGTTTAACCTGCCTGTTTTATGCTTATCGAAAAGGAATGTCTGATTTTCATCCACTCATAATGATTCTTTTTATATTAGTGAATAGAGCAAAGCAATGTTTTTATATCAGCTCGACATAGACAGAGTAAAATTCGCATCAGTTTATCAAAGAAAAAGCCAGTGCGTTGCTTAATGTGGAGCCTATTACCTTTAAATCTCCTTGAATAGTCTTTCATGAGCTGAAAAAATCACTTGGACCTCCGAACTTACATAGTTGCTTGTGAATGAAACGAAAAGGTTTTGAGGAGAGGGATGGTTAATTTAAACAACAAATTGTGGGAACAATAACACACTAACCAAAGTATGACATAGACAAACAAGATTCTTAGGATGAGAGATATTTTTCCTTTTGACTTCCTACAACTATGCAATATATGGGAACAATATCAAATATTATAAAAAGCACACATTGTTGCATTTTAAATCAGTTAAAGAAAAAAATAGGAGTTTTATCATCTGTAAAATAAGTGGAGTTTTAAATTGGTGGATACGATGTCTTACGGATGAAGATTTCAAGGTATTTCAAAAAGTCATATTAAGCAATTTTGCAATATCAAAAGATGCCCTTTCTTCGAATAAAAAACGAATATACCTTGCTATCAAAACAAGTGCAAGAAAATATTATATATTTGCATGTATTTTGTTAAACAAATTTTTAATAAATAAAATCATCGAAAATCAATGCAAAAATTGCACACTTATTAAATATCTTTCTTTTCCCGAGTTATCGTTTTGCGTGCCTTCAGAAAGAAGCTCTTTAAAATGTTTGCAACCTATTGTGTCTGAAATATTCTGGGATTAAGCTGCATGAAACAAGATATGTCAACCATGCTTAAGTTATTTGTTTGAATCAAATAAAATAATTCTAAATTATGGTTGGCATTTCATGAGATAGGGAATCTATTGAACTTTAAAGTACCGCACAACAATTCACTTAGACCAAATGCTATATTTCATAAAATAATAGAAACATGTCTCTGCCAGAATGTTTCTCAAACGCTTGCATGATAGGGGACGATGCTTATCCATTAAAATGCATTCAGACGCATCAATTTACTATGCAATTACTGTACAAGCGCAGAAAAAAAATATTTTCAAGAAATTTTAACAAATTAGTACCTCATCACTATATGTCGTTCACAAACATTTCACAGGTAAGTAAACGGCAGTGACGTGCCTCCGACTGAGCAATTGTATGAGAAGAATTTGTGATTATGAGAATATGAAATGAAATGCATCTAACAGTTTCAAAGATGATTTCACCTTATCGAGCAGATTTTGGGGAGCTTTTGAGGATGCTAACTGACATTTCATGACAAATGCAGTGTCTGTTTTTCCAACTGCCCAATAATTTGGATTTTCTATGGTTATTTCGGAAGGAAAAAAATACTACCCTTTTGTATGCTCTAAGCGCTATTGGACGTGATGTGTCTTTATTAGCCTTCCTTTCAATTTCCACTGCGAGCTAGCATTTGCTTACAAATATCGGCTAAGTTACTGGGCCATTAAGGGAACTCATTCTTCTATTTGTAATTAACTGTGCATGGTGTACAGCAGTACGTCATAACTGATGAAATTATACGCGCGTTGTCATTTGATCGCGGATGATATATACTTCTCAGCAGTCGCCTGTTGAGTATCCTATGATGAGCAAAAGGTTTTTCTGACAGAGAAGGGGATATTTTGATGACTATATCCCACCCATCTAGCATGTCTCCTCTGCGATAATCAAGAATTGTGCGTCAAACACATTTTCTCCTTGGTGTTTTCCATAATCGTCGGAGGACAATTTAAATTGACTTCAGAATGCGCACTGTGATATCCGTGAATATAATGAGTTCCGAAAAACCATATTTCATCCAAATCGCAGCTTTAAAACAACACTTAACTTCCTCTGAAACACAGAGGACACATTTTAAGCAATAGCTGCATCTTATATTTGAAGTCATGTGCAGTTCCCTTACCTACGGTTGACACACTGTCTCCACGTGTTCATCAACATCTTAATATTATACACTAAAAGAGCAACCTGCATAAAATCAATGTCACTGACACATTTAATCCCTTCATTCATTGCCAAATAAGCTTTCTGCGGACCCTTATATTAACACCGCAACAGAGCGTAAAGCGAAAAGGTTTAATTTAATCTCAGTTGCGTCATATGTTATACACACTTATTAAACCATACGTTACGTAATTTAACGTCTTTTTTCTACTAAGATCTTTGAGTATGAACATTTCTTTGTGGCTGACAGAATAAAAAGTTTTAAATCATGTTAATATGACCATGGTGCAGACTAAAATCATGTTTTATTTCTCAACCATATCTATTTGTACAGATCCTTTTGGGAAGGTTATCATGCCATATGACATTGCTTTTAAATGTTATGCAGTTTGTAAATGATGAACGATATTGACTGATTTTGCGCATTTTCCAGACTGTGATAAAATTTGTAAAGAAATGTTTTAAAAATACATCGTTCACTTTAGCAGCATTACTAAATCTTTTGCAAAGTTGTCCAGTGGGTTCGTTTTCTGCTTTCCAAACATGGAAAATGATTTGTACACTCCACGTTACAACTTAACTTTTATTTTTATCCTAAGCGTTGAGTTTGTGCGTTTTTCGACTGTTCCGCCACAAAAACATCGCCTTAAGGCCCGTTTTTTTCAATAGAAGTGAAAACGCTTGCTTCAATGTGTGGTAGGAAAATACGATGGTCTGCCATATAGGCTATTTTGTCAATTATTAAAATGTTTTTAACCTTTTTAAAGAAGCAATTGGGAATTAATTTACAATTTCAACTAAGACACTCCCAATTATTAGTATCTTATGATTGAAATCACTACATCAATGCTAAACAAACAATGGTTTGAATTTGATTTTCTGTTTGTGATAAAATTTATACACAGGTACAAAGATATCCTCAAAGATGAAAGAAAATAAACCCTGTTTCAATGACTAAAATAACGGTAATTTCCACTGCTACCTTTGCAATATATACAGCTAAATGTTTAGTAAGATAGCGATGAAAAATAACGGCCATCATGTCTTTATTTTCCATGCTGATTTCCTATTAAATAATGTGAGTGGCTAAAAGTCAAATTTCAAACAACGTTTTCCGGGACTCCAACTTTAATAGATTCAGAGACGTTCATCTTTAACAATTAAATGCGCAATCTGCACTTTAAATCCTCCGGCATAAAGTTAATGTCTTCTCATTATCTAAATTCGTTGTTTTATGGACCATATAAAACATTAATAAGATTAAGGTTTTAATAAACAGCATCAATTTTCCAAAAAGGACTTACTACCTTACCGTTGTTCTTCGTCTAGCCAAGCAATATTTATACTTTGGCAGGCTCTGGCCTTTTCGTCAATGTGCTGCACAAGTTTTATTCCTTTTCTCTTACCGGCAATTTTGCTGCTTTAGTTTATTGAAATATAAAACCTGAACAAAAACAGCTTTTCTTGTCATCATGTACTAGAAAATAACGTATTTGACACATCTTGCACATTAAGACTGGGATCATTTAAGATTTAAAAAATCTTTGCATTTTTGCTATTTTTACGACTTAGAATGTATTATGTTTAAAGGATTCACCATAAGATCAGCACATGTAATAGCTCAAAGCTGCTTTTCGCTGATAGTTCTACGCAACATGGAACATCTACTGAGGGCTGCGCCAATCAGAGGTTGCACTGCTATATACAGTAACTGTCCTAACTCATGAAATCTTATGGATTTCACTGTCAAATATCTGTGTACTGGACGTTTTTCAATGGTAATATGAAGACAAAACTGGGAAGGTTTGACTAGTTTTTCAATGTCGCTGAAACGTGGGGATATAATTTCTGCTCAATATGGAAGACCTCACTTTACTCTTTCTAATGAAGTGTTTTTCAAAATATTTGTTTACTTCTCAGTCTAGTTCTGAAATTTCAAACGCATAGGAGAGTGACCGAATACATGCAAAGATTTTGTGATAAAATTTTAATATTCTACCCCTCAAATTTCAAGTTTCCTTGACATGCTTTGCGTTCCCTGTATCATCGAAAAGTGGTGGTCTTTCATCGCGTTTCGTATATATGTGCATATAAGGTTCTTATGTTTTGGTGTCATAAAACCAAGCACATTTACAAAGGTGAATTACAGAGTTTTTGGTACAAAACGTCATACATTTGCAAAATTTTATTTTGTCTACTCAATCTGCCGTTGGTTTTCAAAAACAATGTGATCTTTAAAATCTGCATTTACCTGAGTTTCGTGAAAACAAAACTGCATTTTGCGTTCTCCGAAAGGATTGTATTCCATATTTGTTTGACTTAAATTAACGTTCATTCACAGTA
This sequence comes from Schistocephalus solidus, assembly GCA_017591395.1. NCBI lineage: Eukaryota > Metazoa > Platyhelminthes > Cestoda > Diphyllobothriidea > Diphyllobothriidae > Schistocephalus > Schistocephalus solidus. Next base: position 105,293 of record WEDG01003240.1, on the reverse strand, counting down.
CTGCGCACATAAGCAAAATTTTTTTACATGCAGCTCTAAATAGCATAGAAAAATCCTTGGATAGCAAGAAACGTCGGAAATTGACCAATTTTGTCCCTTTTTCTAATCAATCAACCAATTTTAATTGAACTCTTTATTATAAAACAGCTTTTGTGCATCAATATAATACAACAAACAGAACTAACACCTTTAAATGCCTGCCCTACTACTACCTGTAAATTCTGAACTTGTAAAATTCCTATATAGTGAATTCTTGATGGCGTAGCGGAACTTGGGGTTTTCACAGATAAAAATATTAAAACGTTCAATTTCAAAACCCTAACCGTAAATGCAGCAGTTGAACGGGCAAAATGTTTTTGGAGATAGAAATACGTTTTTGAAACCTTGTCATACGCGGAAATGTAAGTATTGAATAAAAATAAAATGCAATGTTCAACAAAATGAATATACATAAATGGATATTTAGGACCAATTTGACTGTAGAATTCAACTGAATGTGTAAGTATTTCAAAGATCAAATAAAAAAACATTCAGAAGAATCAAATAGTAACTTGTATCGCAGAGAGTTTTTGCAGACAGCCAAATATAAATATACGTATTCATCGATATTCTGGTGAAACTGAAATAATTTAAACAAATGCTGTAACATAATGAATACCATAATCCAATTTATATACGTTTTCTATGGTTAAATACATTTTGGAATTTCATTTATCATTTTCATGCTTCTTTTATGAAAATCAAAGTGGAAACCGGCCGGCATAATTTATTGTACAGGGAGTATTGATGCAAAAAACAAACCACGCACCATAAAGTAAACCGTAGCTCATTTTATTGCAGCTGCTCTTTCGTGCCCAGAGTCTTCAAATATTAATTGTTGATGACTGTTTGACAATCGTTTTGTTTGGATCGTCAAGGTTTATTCAGTTAAGATCAACCATGGCACATTTAATCGTAGTCAGTCCTGATCAAGGTTAACGTTTTGTTGAGAAAAATGCACAAGCTTTGTCCCCATTTTTCGAATAAAAGTTTAAATGTTTTAATGGAACCTCCATTTTGACAGTGCCCTTAAAATATCTGCTTGCTGTATGCGTCCAAGTTCTCCAATAACTTTCCAGTTAAATAATAAATTTGATTATTTCTTGGAATTGTTCAAGAACAATCAGCAAACTATGTCAATTCGCATGCGCTATGCAACATATTCTTATTTGTGCTGACTACAGCGTAAACATTGTGATTTAAAATGTGCATTATTCACCAAACTTTCTATGATCCCAAAAATATATTTTTTTTCTTTCATTAGCAAATTGTTCAGTAGATGTTTTAGGCTTTGAAGTGAGAGCGAGTCATATAATTTTGTATCACGTTCTCATGCTTACAAATTTTGGAGTTAATGTAGGTAGATTAGAGGAGTCTTTTGAGACTCACTGTCGTCATTAAGTAGTTTGCTTCCAAGGAAATAAGTTTCCTGTTACCAGCGCTACAGGGAGGTTCAAACCTATTGGATAATGACATAATTGCTCCAATGATATTCAAAAGAGGCAACAGATCTAACCATTGTCTTCTTTAATTTAACCCTGAATTCCTATAAATAATCAACCTCTAGGAAGTCGTCATTCCCATTCTAATGACAGTGGAAGCTGGAGTTTCACACAGAGTAGCGACAACAATCAGGTACCAAGAAAGGTTGGGATTCGTTTACAGGAACTGTTACCATTAGGGTCCAAACTACTATGTCAAAGAGACTAACCCTTGCTTCGAGCCCAATTAGCACCTCACAGGTCTCTCATGGACATGGTCACGCTTTCCTGGTCGCCCATGTCGAAGTTCTTACAAGACATAACAACCGTAATATATGTGATTTGTTTCACGTATCCCTTCGACTAAGTAACGCAACTTCCGCCTCCCAACGAACATGCGTCAGCGGAGACTGTCTTTAGTGTGACTCCCATCAATCCCGACAGATGAGATATTATTACGCCATTAAAAATCATCAGTGATGAGGTTGCCACGAGTTCGTAGATGGGTGTGAACGTTACAGTAACTATCGCGCCAAATGCAACCACCAGAGATGAATAAAGTGACCAAACTTAGTGACACGTTTTTGTAGAAGAGCAGCCTCACGGTATATAAACTTCACACCTAGTGTAGCTATCACTCTTACCTGTCAATGCTTATGATATTAAGTTTGAGTGCTAATTGGAAATATTAAGCAAATATACTACTTTTTCAGTTGGCTCTCTGATTTGCGTCCACGATTTGAGAAATATATGCGCGTGGCAACGTTGTAAGTTAAAAGTATGGGTTATAAATAATTTTCCATTATTTATATTTATAAAATCAAGTTAAGACTTGAAATAGGTATATTTGCAATGTTGACATTTGAGTATGTTGCCGTTCCCTCGATTAAGCTCATCTTTCAGTACTCTATAAAATGACATGACCACGCTCTGTTTACTCTGCGTCAGTTAAACTCTATTATTTACTTCTGTGAAATATCTGATTTTCGTCTGCCATGATATTTTAATAATATACTAAGTTCATCTTTCATTGAAAACTAACAATTATCTCAAAGCGGTAAATATCTTTTAAAACAGCGCATAAAAGTGGTTTAATGATTGTGCTGTTCTTCATTAAATAAAAAGATGTACAAAAAGCATAAATTTTTGGATTTAAAATATTAGTTTGCCTATTTTTTTAAATTTCGGTAATTTTGGTGCAAAAGGCATGTCACAGGCTTTGATGTTAGAACCGCAAGACACTGTTTGAAATTCATATGGAGCAAATCTTTCGAATTCTTTATTTAATCAATTTTACTGATCCAAAATAAGCAGAATAAAGTTAATTGTTAAAAGAAAACTTAAAAATGAGCTTATGTTTTGCACTTTTTATTCACCTGAAAGGTAATTAAATAGTAACGAAAAAGGGAACGTTCACTAGAACTAAAATATTTAGATTATTTTTGTAATGAGCAATATTTAGAGAACATTCTGTTCTTTTTGGTGTGATTAATACTTTAGTTGAACGTCTTTATTAAAAAACTAAAAATAATGAAATTGGCATTGAATTCATATTTTGAAATTAGTAGTTAAAATATTTGAATTATTCTCTGACCTTAACATGGAAATGCAACAGAAATATATGATGAAATAACCCAGAAATCTTACAAGAACAGCCGAGAAATAAAAAGAACATATGCTTGTATCGCTTGTGGTTTGCAATTCGTTGGATGAGCAGACGCAGTACGCTGAGAACGAAGGAGATGAGGCAACTCACACAGGCAACTATGGTGAATCTTTGAACGGTAGAAAATCCAGCTTGAAGAAGAAAAATAATTATATCGATTTGAAATTGATACCAATATTCGACAACTTGCCTAACCTACCATACCTCCGTACTAATCACAAGGCAAAATATAAAGGATATTAAGTTTATTTCAATAAAATAAAACAAATATAGCATTCTAAGTTACAAAATCTGATGGAGACAGAATCCACAGCTGAGGGTTCAGATCATTCGATAAAGGAAATATCTAGGCAAATCCTTTAAACACGAGCAATAAAGTTCACAGATTGAAACGAACCCAAAATGTATAAAGATATATATTGTGACCTTACGTGTGATAGATTGAACGAAAGTTAATTTTGTGTTGATTGTTTTAAACGGAGAGATTGAGGCAGCAGAAGCAAAGGCTACATTTTACTACTTGTTTAGTTAAACAGAACTGCAATTTAGAGTTCGTGTATTGATATGTATTCATAGGTTAATTTAGTATCCATGTGCCCCATATGATCGTTTTCATTGTGTTAACATATATCTGGAGAGGTTACTAGCTTTTTACCTATATCCAGTAAACCAGGCGTATTCACTTATAAAGAATGCACTACTTACATAATGTTATATAGAATAAGTGGATTTTCCCCTTATGTAGCTAGAACTGTTTAAAATTTTCTTTCATTTCCTTATAAGTACCAACATTAAAATTGCTATGAATGTGACATTAGATGAGGAGCATAGTGCACACAACCACAATTTTCTAAAAAAAACCACTTGTATTATTTGAACATTGATTCCTCCCGGTTTGAAAAGCATATTTAGTAAATTCCTGTAATGACAGCAGATCAGATATTGAGTAAATATAAACTTTACGGCAAACATATGCGCTTACATTTTCGGCTTTTGAGTTTTCCTGATTTCCATAGCAAACTATTAAAATCCAGCATGTTAATGCTGCATGATAATAAGTGTATCCAGCACGCTTATTTTTAATGTCTGCAGCAGCCTTATTTCCACATTAAACTGTATTTTAAACCTCCTGCACACTCAAAGTGTTGGATACATAAATAAATAAACCACGCGGAGCAATGTTTTGCTGATCGTTTCGCAAAAGGACAAGTTGTAACTGCAATTTTAAATGATTTTTAAAGGATTCATGTAAACTGAGAGAAGCAAACAGGCAAGTGCCAGGTAGAAGTTCATTTTAAGTAGATGCGATCATTAAAACAAGGAATATATTAGCCTGCCGTTTTGGATTTTCCCTCGAACGCATCATCAGCCACTTTATGCCATCATCTCTGAAGACGGGTTCAAGTGAGAGTACGAAACATCAGGTCAATTTATTTCTTGTTCCAGTGATTTAATTTTCTAATTCTAATAGCCTTTTCTCTGTTTTTATTGGCTAGGTAAATCCTATGGAAAAGCGCAGGGTAATACTAACGTACTTTTCCTTTAAAAATATATGCATTTCCCGTCAGTGTGAGCATAAATGAATCTCTGAGGTCAGCTCGTACACTTTTTTGATCTATGGCAAACAACTGCTCTGAAAAATCCTTGTATCAGAATTGCCTTCATATGCAAACAATTTTGCGAAATAAGGCATTGGTGTTTTTAGACATAACTGATATTTGTCAGGAGTGGAGGCTATTCTTACCAGTTAACCACGAACGCAGTCAAGAACCTTGTCCGACCTTCAAATCAAAACAAGTACCAATGCAAGACACCACAAATCATGTGCTTGTTAGTGGAAAATCGGTCTCCGTATCGTTTCTCAGTATTTTGACTGAAAACTATTTTTCATGAATAAATTTGTATCAATTTTTTCCATTCTGCCGGATAAAATCGACGAAATGCGTCCATGAAACAATTATTAGCTAGTTTATTCTAAACATAGGTTGAAACGCTGTTAGGATTATTTTGCACACGGTTGCACCTTTATACATCATGATACCCGCTTATTTTCAAAGATTTTGGACATGTCTTTAGGTATACCAGGTGGCTAAAGGAAACGACTTTGAAAAAAATGCCAGCTTAATAAATAATTAACAAAGGAAAACAGCATTTATTACGCAGTTTTTATACAATTTTATCGAAAATATATATATGTACGATTGAATTATTTTTAATCTTTCTTAAAATAAGGCGATAACGTTAAGGTAGAAGAAATCCTCAAACTATCCCTGCGAGTCATGTAAGATATCTCGGAACTGATAATACTTTATGATTTTAGGAATATTTAACCTTAAACAGTTCCGCATGGTCTCAGCACATTTAAAATCCTCTGCTAAATTTTAAAAGGACCTTTTATTGCATTATTTGAGTTTATGGACAAGCAAATGTTTACGCCTTGTTTATACGTAGTTAATTTATCCGTCATTAAGGATAAGCACATGATCTTAAATGAATACGCCCACGTCACATGTTTCGCGAACTGCGCACTTCCCTCGCATGTGGTTTATTGATTCAAACCATGAATAGGCGGCCCATGTATATGTCGGTAAGCATATCCTTGGAACGTGTTATTCGGAGAGTGCTCGCTGGACGTAGGCATTATAGGGCTACCTGAACGTTAATGTGGGCAGATTGATTTTTGATCGTACTGCCTTTAATTAACATGGACTGAACCCTTTCCTTGAACCAGGATTTGGGCTAGAAAAGAGCATGCTGATTCAAAAGGATAAGATAATTAATAAAATCAATATTTACTGCTCCTAGGGCATTTCTAATTATTATTCAATGATCTGGCGCAGAAACAACCTTTACTTATCCACCAAACAGAGGTTTACATCAATCCCAATTAGAATGGCTTAACACGCAATTAAATTGTAATCCAATGCTTTAAAGGTCTTGCAAAAAACATGAGTTATGAGAAACGTTGCTTGGTAGGCAATCCAGTGATGTAAATTAAACAATTACAAAATGAATATTAGAAGTTTGGCATAGGAATTATCATTAATATGGAACTCATTTTAATGCGAGCATAAAGATAACCTAACTGAGCCATATCCTGCACGGTTTGTTTAAATTAATCCCAAGTGACCTTAAAATTGTGTGTAATTCATAGCACCTGAAACAAAGCAGCACACAGTTAATTAACCCCCGAAAAATTCATTTTTATAAGGAATCTACCAACGACGTTACACTAGAGGTTATGTCAAATTTACAGGAGGGTAATTAAAGCATTTTATGGGAAAGTCTTAGAACTGAATGACATTACCGATATGATCGGAATCGTGTACACAGGCTGGCCTGACGGAAGAGCTTGATAGTGTCCATGAAAGACTTGTGGAAAGGCTTATAACGCAGAGGATCAACGCTAGTCCAATCAACGTTGTCACGGCAGAATCAAGCACAAACAGTCTTAATGCCGGTGATCCACACATTTCGTTCAGTGGAGGTTCATAGTTGAAACCCACTGAGATATAAATATATCTTAAAACTATACCTCAGCAGAGGGCTTATTTTATTCAGGAGGCAAAATGGACCAATGAAAGTTTAGCGCTGATGGTCCAATGAAAATTGATGAAAACTGTAGGAAGTAAATATGAATGCCTTAAAAAGAACTTGGTCGAATACTATACTCAAGTTCTCGTAAAAACGTGAGTAACCATGCGATAACTGTTTCGATAGTCGTATCAGTTTAAACTTCCTGATTCACATAGTAGACAATTCCCCGGAAATTCATCAGTGCAACAACAAGAGAAAGAGATAGCTACGCTTTATTTTGAAAGTAAAATTCCAAAAATTTCAGCAAAAAGGGTCATTCATTCACCGTATAGAATCATACTTGAATGCGTCTCAAAATGTCGATCAATTTGAACTTCATCCAAAAAGGTATCAGCGTCGTGCGCTGATGACCTCATGTTTGTTGTTCGAATAAATGAATAGGGTTAAAATAATATAAGAGGATTTACATGTAAATGAAGAGCAGAAAAGATGGCAACTCAATTTCAAAAGCCCGCCCACCTTTAAGGCGATAACGTTAAGGTAGACGAAATCCTCATATAACCAAAATATTTTCCTTGTCAGGGCGTTAAGACAAAGGGAAGCAAAGAAGGTAAAATATATTACTAACTGGGCTAGACTAAAGCAATACTAGTCATCTAAAAGTGTGTAGTCCGTGTGAATTCTCAGCAATAAACGGCGCTGCACCATTATTTGCCGTAGTTTTAACGCATTATAACGGAAAAGTTTAGTAATATGTCCATTTGTCTGGTTCTTATCACAGAACTGAGGTGTAAGAAGTTCTTTTTCCAACTTAGTAAGGGTCCAAATCCTTATTTGTGCGCTCGACAAAGAGAAGTCCTATCTTTCCTCTTGTAATTTGAAGCAAACGCAGTCCTCAATCAGCGGCTTACCTTGTACAGCGGAGAAATTAAAGGTTTTATTCCGATCAACCAATCGGTAATTGGTAATTTGTCATAAACGCAAGATGAAAATTTGAAAATCATGAATGAGTAGGCCCTTCACATACACCACAACATGGTAGGCACAAAGATAATGATCTTCGCGTGAATTCGGTGATAGTAACAGTCACCTTGGCAGCAAACACCGCACGCAAACATCCAGTTCCGATGGCGATACAGTCAAGAACACTGGAGGCCTGATCTGTTGAGATGACAAACTTAGATAAACAGTGCGTCTGTGCGTGTTTAACTCGCCTGTCGACGTAATGACGTTAAAAAGGTGAAGTTTTACGAAGATTTTAATGACCAATGGCGAAATGTGATGATTTGTAACACAAGGGGTAGGAAAAATGGTGATTTGAAATTACCTCCCAAGTCTGTCATTGTTTGCAAGCAGTTGTCTTAAAATTCGTTGCACTAATAGTTCAAAAGAGTCTTTTTAATATCTGCAACGATAGCATAGGGCGCCGCCATGGAAAATAACTGAAGTCGAACAGAATTGAAGTAGCACATCCAAAGTATAGGCTCAGCATTTTGTTGGGAAGGCTGCATTTGCATCTGGTTAAAGCAAGAATTTATTTTTAATGAAACAGTTTGTTTTCAATGTAGCATATATACAATCATATCTCCTTATTTATCCGGATACCAAAGTAATTTGGTTTTTGTAAACCAAAACTAAGAGATTTATCATGAATAGCGTTCACTTGACTGGTTTTTGTTTCCAAACCTCTCTTGTTACATACACATGAAATATTGCATTTGTTGATGAACGCTCACAGACATCACTTGTCCCGCTCTGCCTTGAGCCTCACTCTTAGGTAGTTGGCCACTTGGAGTTAGAAATGACATGCTATCGACGGCTAATAAGCAAGAAATGACCATTCCAGTCTCCCTTTTCTTTGCCTGCAATATTTTTCTACACGGAATATTGTGGTGTATTTGTCATGTTTAATCTGGAAAACTGATCGACTCTTCTGCGTAAGACCTCGATGTTCAGTAAACATATATGGTCTGTGTTCCACAGCAGCTAATAATACCATAAACTTGCGAGGCCGATCTGATTAAACACAGACTAGAAATTATTTCAGGGAAAAAACCGAAGAGTTGCGCAACGTTTTTATGCTTTTACTGCGCTTGTACCAGTTTTTCGTAGGCATATTATCAGTAATATTAAAAGCAATCTAACAATGCTCCTAAGTACTGTTGACTTACTCTCATGCATTTTTATTATCACCGCCTATGTTTGCTTCCTTTATAACTCTGATTTTTAACGAGTAAATCATAACCGAAGAAAATTTATCAATTTATGCAAGTGCAGCCAAACGCTCTTTTCGATATTGACATGAGCGTATTAGGGTTTTGATTCGTTTTTAGGTCACAAATTAATTGAATGCAAGAGTTCATGTTGCAGCAAGTTTAAAGTTATGAAAACCTAATTGATTCGTATTTTTACCATACAAAATTAATCACCAATTTTCTTGACAAGGAGATATTTCTATTCTTTTCTCCGACAATTCGTAAATTCTTGAAGCATGTCATCATCTTAATTGTAAGAATTTTGTGATAGCTTATGTTGTGGCGCAGGTATCATCTATCCACTCATGAGTCAACATGCAGTTCATGACAATATCATGGAATATTTTTGCTTCAGGTGGTTTTCGCGCAGTCAGCAGGTAATGATATCAAATTAAAAGTGTTTGTCATTTATATTTATTTGAAGAAAAGTATCATTCTTTTGTATCCACTCAAACAACGGTTAACAACATCGGTTAGTTTGCACAAAACATGATGCGTTATGTAGTAAACATTAAAACTGATATTTTGAATAATGTTTCCAATGTGTTGCACACTCTTAAAAGAAAATAACAAATGCAGTAGTAAAGTAAGCTATTTTGATGTTCGTTTTGGCAAATGAAAAAAATTCAAAAATCTAGGTTGCTTAGTTTTGAATTTTTATAAAGACTTTCTTGCAAAATAGACCACTAAGGGACTAACTCACGCATGTGTAGGCTTAAGGTAACAGATATTGGAAAAAAAGGAATAGACAAATACACAAGTAGGCCAGCGCAACTCAGCAACTCAAGGAGTGATAATTATGTGTACTTCAAATTTGATTTTAACAACTGCATTGTTATTCTACAGTCAAATGATTGTTTGCAAGTAAATAATGTCGACATTCCTCTCAATAGCGCCTGAAATTATGCTTATTTGTTCCTTCTTGACTGTAACATAAGACATATACATGTCACTTTACATAGGGTAATTCGTTTTTGACAGGTTGAGGAAAATTGTGAAAATCATTCCTCCACCCTGAACTCTACGCATGCGAGCCTTCTTTTTGTGAAAGAAGTGTAAGTTTTTTACGGATTTTTAAGTAACCTTGTATCCCTGATTGATATTTGTAATCAAAAAACCCAAGAATACATTAATCTTTTTCAGTAGTGAATAACTCGGGCTCGCATGGCGTAGCAAACAGACAAGCGGTTATGACGGTTGCATTGAGATTAGCCAAGCGAGGGTGGTGTCCATTTTTTTTCAGTTTCATGAAAGGATAATCTCTTCCCCTGGTGGCAGTTCACAGCTATAGTACTTATTTATGAGTTTAAGTGCGAATTTTACCTCAGTATCTGACTACTTAGAGATTGAAAAATTCTGCTGTGCGGTTTCGCGATATTTTTGTCAGACTAACTTATTACTAGACGTTTCATATGGTGTGCATGAGCTTCCTCACTTCTACCCCAGAAAAGACAGTTATTATATTAAGGTACGTTGTTAAAAATTTGAATACGTACTGCAGAACCAGCAAGATTATGGAAACTAGAAAGCTGCAGAGCTCTTTTATTGCAGAATAACCTATAACTATCATAAAAGCCTTAACTTGAAACCTGGAACATGATTTTTTTGTCCGTTATCTCTTATTTGCTCTTGAATCGAGCAGCAGAGGCAATAATTGCGGTCTATCGTGTGTGGTCTTTATGGCTCTCCCGCTTGCAACTGAGTCATGACTTATAACTTCATCATTAATAGTCATGATTGGGTTTGGGAGTACCTAGCGATTTGTCTCGTCAGTCCTAATCATGGACGGAGCTATTACCCGCGTGGTTCTTGCCTCAACAATAACTTAACCTACCGTGCTTTGCAAACTACTGAAACTTTAACGAAAATTCATACGTGTTTTAGATTAGAAAGGTAAAATTATATATAATTATAAATTTGAATATCGCCCAGCTAAATCTCAAACTATTATCTTCAGGAAAGCAGGCCAATTTCTAATGTGCCTTTTTCCAATTGTCAGTCGGTAGAAATTGACTTCTTGAGAAGTAAGAATTTTCGTTCATATTAAAAATCCCCTAATATCCTCAAATATATTTTATGAAACAAATGCGAAATAATTTCCTTTCTTGTACAAAATTCGTCTGGGACTGTGTCCTTTTCGACATGCCTGCTTAAAATTAATATTTTTTAAAAGTTTAAATAATGTTTAACTTCCTAAAGAATTTTAACCCAATAGTAGGGGCGATTGCGCTTAGGGTACAAAAATTGCATGTTGTATACATTCTGTATAAGGAAAATCATGGATTTATTTTCGTTCCTCGGAAGATGTCATCTAGTAGTCAGAAAACCTTGCAAAGACGGATAATTATTTTCTATACTTCATAAGCACCACCGAAAAACGGATAGCAGCGATGCTCTATGCATTTACATTTCAGCTCATAAATTCAAACGTTCGATAAATCAGAAAACAATCATCCTTTTCCAAGCAAAAAATGTGAATCTCGGAAGTAATTAAGAAGTAACCAGGATCGCTAACACAAGGACTATATTTGCCTAACCTTTTGCATTGCAGCTCAAACAAATCTTCCGAGACAGCAGCAGATACAGAGAATTACACGAATAGTAGAGTAAATGCGATTCTCAGGTGGTAGGTCAAAAGAAGAAGGATCGTTCACCGGGAGAGGTATATTGGTTGTCAGACGTTTTGATTAGTTGTTTAATCTACCTATCTTAACAGACTGGAGAGTCATGCTCGCGCTTCCTATTATATGCCACTTGTTGGCCTGTCAACACTGGCTGTGCGCCGTGTTCCCCTTGTTTCGCCGGTGTTGTCACCTCCGCAGATCGCCTGTTCTGCCACGTCAGCTTGTGTCACCGCGGCGTCCACTACGGCTTGGTTCACCCTGGGCGTATAACACACCTGCTGACCCCTTGTGATGCAGCATTAGCCGGGGTTTAACTGTGACGTGGTCTAGCCCCATCCACGTTGGCGGCACAGATAGTTGGCGGCCCCGGACGTTCCATGCCGTAACGGCCTCATGACAGGACGGCTCTTACGATCAGGTAAGGGGTCGGCAGATTAATGGGGCGTTTGACTGAGCAGTCGGTGGACATCTAGGTTTCTTTGATCAGCCTTAAGTTGTGATCGTCACCTTGGACTACAATTTCAGCGGCGTCAAAGACGTGCCCCATCTGCGCAGCATGGATTGCCACCTCTGACTTTGGGTCCAACCTTCGTACGGCCAACTGATCCTCGTGCGTTCGCCTTTGTAGCTGTGGTCCGGTTACTGCAGCATAGTTGCATATCCAGCAGCTACACTGAAGTTGGTAGACGACGAATGACCTTTCCCGATTAGGAATGGGGTTATTGAGGTAGGTCTGTGTGTTACTCCTATTCTGAGAGATCCAAGGAATCTAGCAACGGTTTCGGAAATCCCTTTGATGTACGGAATGCTCCGCCATGACTTTGCCTGGCAACGCTTTTCATTCCGCGTTCTCGTTGGCATTCGATTCCAATCAAAAAACGTTCATGGATAGCCGTTGGCTGCAAGTATTTCCCAGGGAAACTTCATATCGTCCCTTTTAGCCGCTGGCATGCGGTAGTGAGTTTCTATCCGCCTGTATCTTGTGCGTTTACAACTTCGTTTCTGCTGCAGCGGGTAGTTGCTGTTTTAACTCAGCATTTGCACCGTGTTCATCGGTTTCCGGTGGACGAAAGTCGCCATTTTATTGTCTGGTTGGCGACATGAGGGGGACACCGCACACAGCCAATGTTAACAGGCCACGAGCGATGCGAACAGTGGCATATAATGGGAGGTGTGAGCAGGACTCTCCAGTCTCTGAAGATGTGTAGACGAAACAAATTTTTGAACCATCAGACAACCAATTTAACTCTCCCGGTGAACGCACCTTCATATACGGATAATTCTTTACAGGACGTTGTGGTATATCGAGGGTGCAGTCGTTATGGTATTGCACGTCAATGATAATTAAAGGCTCCCTTTTTATCGAAGATGATTGCCCTCTGCTGCGCTACTTACTTGAGAGCCGGTATGCGGATGGTTATCTAATGAATTTGTATCACCCGAGCTGGAGATTGAAGCAATGATTCTAAGGCCACCTGGCTCACTGGTATTGGGGATGGAAAATATGTTCGCCTGCGCGCTCACTGAATGGCAGAGTGATATAGACAAACACGGAAGATGGGTTAGGGAGGGCATTGCACTCGGTAATAGACTGGGGGCCCGTAAACATGATTCAAGCAACTTGCGGCTGAAGCGATCACCACATATAACCTGCATTTCAGCCAAATCGAACTTAAACTATACCTGGGTCTCGCCGAATGAAATGAGATTTGAGAATTGGCTTCATATCTCCGCACTGCCATCGGGTTTTTAGCAATTCGCGTCCAGAGCACTTTTCTCTCTCTTCGACGTAGTAAGCCTGTCGGCAATTGCACCAGATTCCCGCACATGACTCCGACTGATTCATGTCATGGCAGTGGATCATTTGTTCGTAGTATCTGCTGCCTGATTGTTTCCTTCGCTCTGTGTGTGACTCTAGCTCTACGTAGTAGGAGAAGGCTTCTGAAGTATTCCAATATGTTTTTGGAATTGCTCGCAAGCAGTTGGGCTCCTTGCGATTTTTGTCACTCGTCTCGTTTGTGCATCCACCGGGTGAAGAAGTTGCACGGGTAGCCATTTTCTCTGAAAACCCATCGAAGATATTTCAATTTGACAAAAGTTTTCTTCTCATTCACTGCAGTGCGTCTCAACAGCTCAATATAGCGTCCTTAAGCAACTATGTTTTTGGCCGATTGGGTAATTGCTGTTGAAGTTCAGTACTTGCTTCGTATTTGTGACGTTCCTGAGAATTTTGGATTTTAGGCCACCATAATCTTTGCGGCAGATGGGGACATCGAGTAAAGCCAGCTGCTTAGTTTTTACCTCCTACATCGGAAATTTTATATAAGGGAAGACGCTATTGAGCCCCTTTGATGACAACAAAGGTGTTATTCAAATAATTTGCCTAGAATTTCGGTTTCTAGTATTGGAAGGCCAGTAACTCTTTTTGTTGTATGACTACTTCCAATATGAGTCCCAAGATCGGCGAACCCATTAGTGTTCCTTTCCAATGCTCGTAGATTTTTTCGTCAAAAGTGAAGTATGTCCTGATACAGAATGTCAGCAGCTGAAGGAATTGGTCATGTCCTAGGCGATTCTCCATTTCCTCGTATTTTCTTCGTAGGAGTAGTTAAGCTGTAGTCTTGAACTCTCACCACCCTCGCTTGGCCATCGTTTTTTTTTTTCACATGAGTTCTCCAATTCCAACAGCGTCGTATAACTTTCGCGTGTTAGTGTTGCTACAAGGTTGATTTCGTATGGGCCATAAAATTGGCGACCCTCCAGTAAGCCTTGGGCAAGCTAAAGGTAACGACACGCATACCAGATATCAAGCAATTAGTGCACCAGAGATCAATCATCCTCGATTAATGGGAGAATATTGCAGTTGCATAGCGACTGCATTCTATAAATACTGAAAACATATTAGTCTAGAAATTACCCTCATCTGATGAGGTCTTTGCAGATTGGCTCGAACTAGATTTTAAAAAGTCAGGCCAAAGAAATTTCTTGCAACAGTGATCGCGTTACCTCTTCTCATTAACCTTTCTGTGAATATTATTTCAAGGAAGACTTGCAGTTCCGTCAAAAAAACGTAGACAAAATAATATTCTTCTGTACGCATAACGTAAAAAAATATTTGGATTTATGAGCGGATGAGGAACGGCAGTGCATTTGTCACTACACAGTGTAATACAGGACGATAGCCGAAGTAGATAGTGCCGCACGAATTTGTTATCCCTTTCCAGACACTCAACGTTGTTTGTCTTGCTTTAGGTTTACTCCCATGAAAAACAGTTTCTGATGGAGGACATGATTTTTCAACTTGGGCAGGCTTGTTGTAGCTATGTGCGTCTCTTTGAATCTTCCCGAATCTTGGATGCATAGAGTTTGCCCACACATATACCAGATCTTACAAGCGAATGCAAGTGCTTTAACTTAAAATGGGGACAATTTCGGTTTCATCCTTGGGTCCCTCATGTACTCCTGCTGTTTGTGTTTACCTCTAAAAGGGACTGAGGTCACAAGGCAGTTGATGGCCTCTGACACATTGCACTGTATGACAGCCAAAGCAAAACCATGGACCATAACTAAATGTATCGGCAGACGACATTCCAGAGAAAACGTCAATTTTCGACTGGCTGACCTATTTTATGCTTCAGCTGAAAATTTTCCGTAAGCAGCTCATTTGAATACCGACAAATCTTTTAAAACAACCAGTGTACGCTGAAAAAGCTAGGTAGTTTTGTGATACGAATATAGTTTGACCCTACTGGACTTCAAACATAGGTAACATCTGTATTTTAGTTGCAACTGCCTTCTCTCCTGCACGCAGAACTCTTTGAATTTAGGTCATGGAAAAAAATGGAGTTAACGAATCAGCTTGAAAATTCAAATGAACCTATTGCGAAATCCCGCTAACTCAAATATATTTCCTCCTTTACTAAGTGCAAGATTGTAGCCATTTTACCTTTCCAAAAACAATATGTCGAGCAATCAACGAGATGTTGCATGACTGGCACCTATTTCAATATTGTATTAACAGTTTTACATTACTTTAAAAGCAATGCCTCTTATATGTCACAGAAACAAAATATGCATAATAGTTATGAATTTTTGGGACTGCCAAGGTTTTGTGCATGTGGCCATGGCAATACTTCGCGAATAACTGGCAGGCTATCACGTATGGATTAATCAGGTGGAGGAATCTCGTTTGATTTTACCATCTTAACTTTTTATGTTTGCCTAAAGCACAGTTGTGCTACAGATTTGAGCCAAAAGATGCTTCTGCTTCCGTTGAGAAGCGTAACGTAGAGACTTTGAAGTTTAACGGTGATTTCCTTCGACTACAGAGACATCTCTGGGAACACTAAATTTAACCGATGTGCGAGGTTTATCCTCTGAAGATTATCCCATGCTGGTTGCAATAACCAAGTTTATCTGCTTGAAGGAAGGATTATATAAATAAATTTAAACCAAATAAAACATAACTGTTCGAATAAATGTGAAATTGGTAAGAATCATGCAATAATATTCGTAATTAGTGAACAAGATAAACGTTAGAATGTAATGCACACATGCAAAATCGTCTGAATTATGTATACTTCTGCAATATAGGAGAACGGGCTAACTAATGCGTTGTCCTAACTCTTGTTAGTTTCATCGGGCATCTGTTAGGAATTAAATGAGAACTTAATGCATAGCTATGAAGCGCAGGATCAGCGAACACATGTGTCTGCTTTTCACCTGCTCGTCAAACGTGACGTACGTTTTGGACCGGTAATTTGCAAGTTTGAGAATTTGGGGTGCCTGAGACTCAACTCCGTTTCATCCTATTTCTCTCGTAGGAGAAATTTATTGGTATTGACAGTCAGGTCCTGATGAATATAATTATAATAAAACCTGGCATCGAAGATATTATGACTCTTTGGGTCAAAGGGATACTCCCATTAAGTTGACGGGCTAACTGTAGTGTCCGAATCAGTGGTCAGAAGTTTGAGTTGCCAGAAATTCCAATTTGACAGACAGAAGATTGGAATGCCTTTGAGGGAAACGATGATCCGGAATGAGGCAGCTTTTATCTGTACATTTTCGGAACAAAGAATCTGGCCATGGCCATATGTTTTGCTCCACCATGCGTGTTGGTCGGTGATATTGCACCTGAGTATTCCAATACAAATAATAACAACTTGTATTTAGCTGTTCAGCGTATCTACCGGGTAAGTTTCGCATGAAACACAGAAATGGCAATTAAAATTATTGTCGTTGTTCGGTCTCACACGCTTTGACAATGGGGTGCTAAGAAATTCTTCTGAGACCTGGGGTGGGTTGCGTCGCATTCTCAGCTATTCACCCAGAGCTTTCACTTTTGTGTGATGTTTGCAAATGACATAAAGTTTTGGAAGGTCATCCACAACGAAGCTGATGAAACAAATCTACGCGCAAACTTGCATTGAGTCGAGGAATGGTCAACCACGGGCTTGTTTCCATTCAATACCATCAACTGCAATATTGTATAAATCAGCAGAACCAGCAGCGTGCACCAGAGAATGTATTATCTGAACCAAACACCGCTGTCAGATTCAGAGTCTCAGAAAGATATGGGAGTGTAAATCACGCCTTCACTGAAGCCATCTTTCCCTTGTTCAAAAGTAGCAAAATCCACAATATCAAGCATGTAAATAACAAAGCAAGCGTTTATAATGTTTGGCCAAGTGTGCTTTAATAAGGTCTTCGGGATCTTCATGCGACCACAATTGGAATTTCCCATTCAAGCCTGGAGACCGTGGGGTATGAAAGGTCCTATGATATGTAAACAAGCTCGTTCTGGGCTACCTGCCTTACGAGGCATGATTGTCAAAACTTGATCTGCTTCCTTTGGACTATAGAGACCTACGTGGTGACCTACTACAATCCTTTCGCATGCTGCGGGGGCAGGATTAGTGCCTCACATCCGGCGACTTCTTTGAGCTGGTCATTACCACTACTTTGATAGGGCATCCACTCAAACTACGTGCAACAGTGGCAAGACTGGATGCAAAATACTGGTTAAGGCTTGGAATGCTCTGCCTATGAACATCCTCGTTTCCCCATCCATTGTCACTTTTAAGTGGAAGTTTGACCAGTACAGCCAGTACACCAAAAAACTAACAGATTTCTCGCAAATTCAAAAGTTGTGGGAATACACTACTCTATAAATGTGAGTAATACTATTTTATACTGATTTTGCTCGATGACCTGTATCGTGGCGTGGAGATAACCAATTGTCCACCGTGAATCAATTGATAATTTTTAGCACTACTCGTTTAAAATTATGTAAAAAAGAAAACCAAGACTGCTCGACCAAACTTAGTAAAATATTTTGGCCTGGAAGTAAAAATTCCCTTTTACTCAGTGCAACTGTGCAATTTTTATCGGGTCCACTACTCGTCAACCGTCATTGGAAAATATTTTAAGAAAGAGAGCCTCGGTTAACAACACCTCAAATACAATTTACAAAAAGATTCAAAACGCTTTCAAAATAATGTTTCACTATGGTTACCATAAAACAAAGGTAGTCATACTATTTTCTCTGGAACACACAGAACCAAAAGGTTAAATGAGCAAGGATTATCCCTTGAATAATGCAAAGCTAGTATAAGGCATGCCTACCTGTATTAAATGAAGGGTATGACATAATTTATCACTTTAAAAAATTTATACCTCGAAGTTTTGACAGGTAGTTTACAATGTAAAACTTGCCTTGTTTAATTTCCAAGAAAATAAATGCAACTACTTCGGAACAAACCACTACATTTTGGTCAGAAATTCTACATGAATATTTGAAGCAAAATCTATCAACCGCTGAGGAATAACCGTGTACTATTCAGTACTATTCAGTAGTATAAACTTACGTAATGCTTTATTATACCTAGCTGGTACCTGTGCTGTAAGTATTGTAAATAATTATGCAGTGTATCACTTACCTGTGTGGTAGCCAGCCCATCTTATGCAGCGTTAAGTAAAATTCTAAAATGTGCTTAGAAATGATAGAGTTAATTATGCTGAGTCGTAATACTCACTAATCATGTTGCGAATTAACGAAATATTTCCGTTACACCCTGACTTTTATTTTTAAATAAGGTTTTTCCAGCCACCACTAGAACTTATACTCAGTAAAACGTGCTACTTAAGAGGTTTTTATTTTTATCAACTATTTTGAAGTTAAATGGATCAGTTTACCTGAAAACGGTTGACGCAGAACTCCAGCAGCTGCAGACACGCTCAACAAAAATGACCATCCAGAGAGATTCATCCTCCGGAACTTTATGGGCATGCCAAAGCTGAATAGAATAACTTATTTATAAAACCAATTTTTCGAGAAGACTCATGAACTGAATTTTTAAAATGTTTTCTAAAGACGGCGATCAATAGTGCTTTTCCGACGGCAAACTTGCGCATGTTCTTCATAAACTCTCCATTCCAATGACTGCGGGGTGGTGACCGATTGCCGGTACAGGCCATATCGATGTTGATCAATTTCTTCGTCTGCTCCTGAGAAGCGAGATGAACGGGCCCAAAAACGAGGCATTTGAGGAAGAAAGTACGTGAGCATATACCAGTCTGGCTAAGTAAAGGTGATAATTGATCAGTTTAGATTCAATTCTCGCAAAACCCATCGGTACAAACTACCAAAATGAAGCCAAATAAACCTGGGCGCCCGCACACTACTGCAAAGGCCCACACAAACGGGAGCTAGCAACGATTGAGGCAGTGGCAATTCGGTCAGCGAACTGAGCACTAATGTCAGAAGACCTTGCTGCAGACAGTCTGCTTTGCCTGATCGACTCCACGCAACCACAACCACCTGATAACAGTCACCCGCACTCCGCCTGATTTGACATAAAGGCATTGCTCCCCGCCTCATCGGAACCGCTCCCCGTCCATTCCTAGCACCAACTTCCTCGACATGCCGACCCCGTCACGCAGGTGGCGTCGGAAAAAGCGTGACAACCTATTCCTTTTGCTTAAGAACAACATAAGGACTGTGTCAAACCCTGGAGGTTATTCCCCATGTCATTTTACCAGCTTAACGATGAAATACTGAAAACGTATGTTTGTCAATCAGACATTTAAATTAAAATATATTGCACCCACGTACTCGTTCTTGTTCTCATATGGCAGAAAACCACGTTTTCTTCAAATTAGCCCTTGACGTAAAACTATCCTCTAGTTCTACACGATGTGACTTTCCAAATCGTTATGAACGTGATAAGTCGTTAACGGGCACTTGGGATCTTCATATTTTATATTTTATAGATATTCCATGTAATGAAAGGTAAGGGCCTAGTTAAGCCATTGAAACCCTCATAGAAAACTCATTATTGCTCTCCTTTAAAAAGGACTGAAATTGCATATATTTAAAATTGCAATGGTATAAAAAATTGAAGATGTAGTATGCATACGATAAACGTAATTCGTTTTTCCCGAGCATATTGTTTGGAACGAGGCTTTTTCAAAAGTGGACATCTTTTCCATGGCTGATAACGTTGTAAGAATTGAGCTGCATACTAATTAGTATTAGAACATCACCTCAATTTGTATTTCTAATCAAGAACACATTTCAAATTTAAGTCAATATAGCAAGGGCTAGGCCAGCCACTGCAAACTGGCGAACTTACGTTTAAGAAAACCAATACTAACTGGAAACTAGACAAAATGCATAAACCAAAACTCTAGATTTAATATTTTTCCCAGTGGACGAATTACTCACTATTTATTTCAAACCATGTGAGGTTTGTTTGAAAGCACAATTGCCTAAAATTGACGAAAAGCAGAAAACACCAACTGTTCTTATTTAGCAGTAAATGACGTTATCCTTAAGCGTTTATTTGAAGAATAAGTGGCATCCAGTTTCAAACATTTTTTAAAATTGCTAAATAATTTTAGAGATTGATCTGTGGTTAACTATGTACGTTGGTTTTTATATAATATTCTACAGACTTTCCCCTAGTGCACATTATGTATCTCTTTACGGCATTTAAAAATCATGCCTTTAAAATGTTTGCCCTTCATGATACCATGTTGTATATTTCATAGGCATCAATTAAGTCTATTAAAATTTCATAAGTAAAAACATATTTCAAACCAAAGGATACTCTTCCTTTAAGTTAAAACTTCGAACAAAGATATAATTTATTACGAACTGAAAATGGATTTGTAGGAATTATGGAAGAAGCTAATCGGAAAGTGGTCATCGTTTTGAGCCTTAAATGTATAGGGTTTTTCTGCAAAATAATGACTATTATTGTCCCAGCTATATGTTTGTTCCTCATTTTAAAAGAATTTTAAATTTCGGATAATATTTCAAGAGATTGATCAGCTACGGTCAACTGGAAACCTAAATTATTAGGAAAACAGTTAAGCTGCATTGACCAAAACTCCTGATTAATAAATAAACAGTCTGAGTAGATTGAAGAGCCGTAATAATCCTTAAATTCTATATTCAGTTGGTAAAGTGTCATTGATCTCTAAAAATGAACAAATGCATCAGGCATCAAACTTTACGACAAGTCAGCTGTTTACAGACGAAGTTCATTCCGGTTAATAAAACTAAAACCATATTAAAAATGGATATTTTCAGCTATTTAACTGTTTGGCCTATGCATATTGAAAATTCTGCTTCCTTAAGTTGGCGCTATAATTTGCTCACGTTTGTAACACCCACGTAACAGTCAACCAGGTAAACGTATAATGCGATTAATCTCACGATTAAGGACCTCAAACGAGTAAATATATTCACGTCAAGAGGCCGCTTATGAAGAACACAAATGAGGAAGCATAATCACATGAAAAAATAAGCATGCCACATGCTGAGAAACAAGATCAGTTTAATTCATAAACTAACAATGTGTTTGGTTGATGCAGGTATGCTTTTAAGCAACTTCAATAAGAATTGTGGCTTTCAGAGTTTTCGATCAATTGTACAAAATTAAAGAATCTGTTGATATTGATTACTAAAATAAATAATGCATTTAGAGTTCTCCAAAAAATTTAACTATTTACTGCGTAAGCGGTGGTTAATTTAATCAAAATGGCAATGAAGGTCATATTCCTCAATTTATCAATGAATAAAACGTAATGGGAGAGAAAAATTTGACAAAAAAGGCATGCAATGTATATGGTTTTGATTACTTATAGAATCGTCTCAATTAAATTTATAACTTAGAAAACAGTTTACTTTACTTGAAACTTTTCATGTGACTTATTCATGACAAACAATCATTCAAAGATCTTTAAAACGCTTGCCGTTTAGTCCTATTACTGATGCTATGATGTTGTTTTTCGTATTGTGCAACAGTGGGAAAATTTACTTATAAAATTTAAATGAACTTATTTGTGATATATTCTATTGCCTTAAGGCTTATTTCTAAAATAATGAATGCAATGGTAAGTAGCAATACAAAACATGAAAATTATGAACCTGAATATTTCGTGTCCATTTTTGTCAAATTTCAAAGACACAGAAACGGTACTGAAAATGGAAATCGTCGCCTAATTTCTAAAATGTAAAGGCCCAATCTGATTAAAAGCAACTTAAGGTTACAACAGCGAGATAAATAGCTGAAGTTGACAATTAAAAATATTTTTGGGTGAGCTTTGCTTGCTTGCTGTGTTAGGCAAGGTTATTCTCAGAAAAACATTTCTTAATCTTAGCCTTAACAAGCATTGGGTGTTCTAATACAGTGCTGAACATTTTGCATAATAATGAAAATTTAATCACTTGAAAGTATGCTTTGAACTGTAAGGATTTATTTACCGTAACCGATTGCTTTTGAATAAAGCAATCAGATGAATTTTAAAAAACAAAATGATTTTTGGTTGTTCTTTTGAACAAACCTAATAATTTTAAAAGGTGCTGCCATATCGGCAATTTGTCTCTTGATATAAAAAACAAATAAAATGAAACCCAAAGAATGTGAATTTATGCGAAATTATGCCACGGGAGAGTCAGCCGCATGGGAAATCGTGATACTAGAAGAAACCGCTGATATGTACCTACAGCTTTGAAAAAAAAATATTTTCTGCAATTACAGAATCAAAAAATTATTATGAAACGCCGATATGAAACGAATATTTACAATACATACCCTGGCGTTTAGTTGAGTTGATCATACAGGGTTCAATAATATCGTTTCATGTGTTATGTCACAAATTGTATTTTACGTAAGACCTGTACTGTGGACTGCTATACCCTACCCTGTTGCCAACAAAAAAACCATCTTTTTCAGAGAATTTTTTCTGAAAAATGTTTCTGACATTTTGAAGGGCACTATTATAATACAGTCTGTTTTTCAAATTTGCAACTTAATAAATGCACGACTGGTCATCCGATTAAGATAACGTTAAAAGTAAATTTTCGTACATCATGGTTTTATGCAAAAAGGCGTCTGGTGTAGTACGTTATGTCAACAAATGCGGAAGCGTCTTTGCAAGCTTATGGATGTTTATGACAGAAGCAGGGTTAAATACTTGCTTAGATGTTTTCGTTCTCAAAATGCTAGCTGATGGAGCCTGTCTGCAGCCACAAACCGAAAAACCGCAGGAACAGCTCACTTGGGCAATCACAAAAAACCCTGTAGTATTTATCTCAACTACATCTGATCGTGGATATTATTGAATTTCCAGGAAAGGATAATACGGAGCAAAAGCAACGAACAACAGAAAGTTTGCAGTATCTACCTTATCAGCTGATAAATACAGTTTCGATTATGAACGCTCACCAATCGCTGACGGAACTCCCTTGTTGCCTTTTGCCTTGAGACTCACTCTTTAGCCTCTCCAGCAGACAAACAGCGTTTTTGAGTGAATTAATTTAGTGATCAGTGAACATTTATCAACGAATGTTTATGTTTTCGATCTTAACTGACTAAAAAGCGAGCCAGTGGCTTAAAAGTTATAGCGTGTGACTTCTGATTAACAGGACGTGCGTTGGGACCTCCGGTAATGCACTACCTTAGGTTAAGTATGACTGGCTTATGACTGCTGATAAGCCTAAAATGGTCATTTCAGGCTCCTTGGACATTGTCAGCATCGTCCATCTGCCTTAACTTCACCTTTGTTTCATCAGGCGTGTTACAATTTTGACTTGTAAAACCTCTACCCAAATGATTATTTAATGCCTAGATTGTTTGTGGATACTAACGGGAGAGGCATATTATTTGTAACTTCTGTACCTAAAAATAAGCCTTTCGACTTTTAATAAACCTAACCCAAAAATGGTAGGAATGGCAAAATAGCACAGTGTACACAAAACATTTTGTAATTAGACTGAATAAAATAAATAAATAAGCAGCTGCAAGACTTGCATGCTTCTGAGTATTGATAAAAGTACCAAATTCCTATCAAAATTTACACACGACAAACTAACAATCAGGATAGACAGGGGAATCGTCAGTCTCCTTCAGCTCCATCGTCATTCATAGTGATTGTATTTAATTTTTCAAGGCACAGAGCATCTCTTTTATTGGCTATTTTTCAATTTCATGCTAGATCTCCTCGTCTCATTTCTAGTTGCTTGGGTCTACAAACATTGTTTCTAAGCAAAAAATAAAAGCTTTTCTATCGAAATGACATACTTCCAGCATTTTCTTAACAAGCGTGATCGTAATTAACAATACGATTAGAACTGATACAGTCAACTTTGCTACCGTCATCAATATCAGGAATATAGATGCAGGTCTACTTACTACTACTGTGAAAGCACTCCTGTTCCAAAGCCCTTCAAAAGATCGTGTGTCCTATTCGGCCAGAGGCATATTCAAGGAAATCATTGCCAAAGCAACGATTAAGAACTTCGAACATTACCTAATTCTTACTGCAAATATTAATGCAATTTAAAAACACATAGATCTACGTGCCCAGACGTGTACGAACTACAAACATACCCAGAACAATTGGCACTACTCAAGCTTAATACAGTTTGACGCGAATTAAAAACGTCGCTGAATCAAGTAACTCTCCTACGTGCACATTTTCACTCCTGTGGAAAGAATGATTTTTGGTCTAGCATGTGGCATGTAAACATGTGACGCATTTTTTTGTTGGTTGGCTTCATTGAACCTTGCATCCAATTCATGTACAGTCAGCCTGTCTCAACTTTATCCGTTTTCGCTAAAAAGAGATTGAGGCTTGTACTGAGAATGCAGCGCCATTGCACATCAGTGCATCCCTCATTATGAATTAGCTGATATATTTTGATAAACAAACAATTTCTGTCCGAAAGTTTGCCATCTGAAATTGTAAATATATCCTTGTGGTGACTGCGAGGTGGCCTGCGGTGGATTCCACTTTATGTGGCTTTTCACGGCATTTTATCATCGGTGTAGGAATTTAGTCACATGAGTTGGATGTGCAAATGAACGTGTTAGTTGGGCAAGCCAAAGCGCCCACGTTGACCTTGAGTTGTCTTCAATTTTCTTCCCTGGAAAAATGAAAAAAAGGACAAAATTTGCATAAGTCGGCATAGTGTAATTTGTAAACTCGGAAGTCATTGACATACACTTTTTGTGATGCAGCGGTAAATTAAGTGGTCAGCGACGATGGAAATATCACTTAAAAATGAATGTCGGCATAATCATGTGCATTTAAGGAAAGAATATTTACCATTTTAAGTAATTATATAGCTTTATTTTTTAAACACTCAGCTGGCTACATTTCGGTTGCTATCGGTTATGTTTACTATACGGGCTAACGACTGACATATCTTTTTCTATTTTCTGGTAAATGGAAAGTGTCTCATTTTTTTGAAAGAGAACGTAGGATATTTTTGAGTTTTCACGATTAGTCTGTCACATCTCAAGCCACAACAATTCAATTATGCTAAAAATGTGCACGAAAGTTTTATTGACAGATGATATTATTTTAACTGAGCGTTAGTCTTTTTTTAAACGGCTTCTCGTCGAGAGACGAAGTTTTTTAACGGATTGGATTTCATAGCAAATACCGAAGCACATTTTGGATGCTGGGCACAACATATAGTTCTTGAATTTTAACACGAAACAATTTGGTTCACTAAGTTGTGAGATAATTGTCAATTTTGAAAAGCACCATAACGCTAAATCTATATTGAAGCATTATATTTAGCCATTGAGGACGAAATGTTCATTAATATATGTAGTTAGAATAACACATAATCCTGCAAAACATCAGGCGATTTAGTGTGCAAAATGCCACAGATTTTTTGACAAACGTTCTTTTACTATATTGCTGTCATTAACGTTGGCGTCTTACGATGTTTATCCGGCTGAATACCAGTTAAAACTAAGATAAATCATGCAACGGTGCAAAAGTCTATAAAGGTTGTGAATTGATTTTAAAATGGTGTCAGATTTTACAATTACGTATTCGTAACAATCTGTTTGAAGACCCAAAACGTTTAAATAGGCACTCGTTTAATTCATATAACCACGTCACCCCGCACGGATACGGCGTGGACTGGACATTCTAAATACCACCACTCCCTTCCTCACTACTATAACATCACCTGTTTGTTTAACTACACAAACGGCTCCTTTGTGGTTGCATTCTATCAGTCTTGGATGATAGCCTCATGGATGAAACCACACTTTCAGAATTTTATGCTATTGCTCCAGTGAGCGTGCGTTCATCTTTCCTTGCAACAACAACGTCAAATTTGCATGCCCGCTTAGATTCAGACAAAATGGTTATTTTTCTTAACACACGTTTTTAAGGCCAACTTATGTCATCGCTTTAACTGGTACAGTAATAGATTGTCATACAGTTTTTCAGTGTCGTATCACTACATCAAAACCTATCTGGTAAAATGCAAACTGTGTGCAAAATATTACCTGTGTTGCACTCAGGAAATGTGAGAAGACATTAGATAATTCCACTAGCGTAAGCATGGTTGGTGTGTTTGCTTTCTTGCCTAGATTCGAGCATATTTCACATTAAATCACGTTGTTAATGATCATAACCTTCTGTATTTCAGAATCATCGATGATTTAATTTATAACGGTGGTTCTTGTGATAAGAGTCTCGGCATTTGTTGTTAAAAGAATTTCATTTTATGTTTTGTTTCTTTGAATGCAAGTCCAACTTTTCGAATCAAGCCATAGTCAAAGGCAATTATTTTCATCCAGAATGACGCTGCAAAATTTATCAAAGTAAAAGTCGTCAATCAATTGTGTATTTTCAAGTTTAAAAGCATACTGGTTTGCCTCTTACCGTGACGTCGGCCTCCGAAGCCATACTTTTGTGTTAAGAAATTAATTCAAATAATATTTGCAAATAATCAACTTTGGGCGGGTTCAGAGTTCCAAAGTTCTGATTAAGATGTCGCAGGTTCTGTTCTCAGGTACGTCACCATCCATGGTTGGGTATGCCCGGTTGATTTTGGCTAATGAGCCACAAATGCTCTGTAGTGTTTGCCGGAAATATTCAGTTGCCTATCATACTAGCCGCTGTCCAGCTACTGGCGGGGCTAGAGAGTGAGCTTCAAAACACAGTGGATTCCGTTAGCAATCGTTGAGCGTGCATAATCAAATAAATTTAGTATCAAGGATTTTTATTTCAAGCCCAGAATCTCTTTGGTATTTTTAGACATGGAAGAAATATCCCTCTTTCCCTCAAAATTCTGGATATTATGTTTCAGTTGTATAGAAAACAGGACGTGAATCGTTATCTCTCAGATCACATAGGAAGTTTCATAACATTATCCTAGTTTATCTGTAAAAAATTATTACATCAAGTGCTTGGTTCTGCCCACAAGCGTTGGTCATTTTTGCTGCAGTACAATATGTGATGGGAATATTTATAACTGGACTTAAATAAAAGCAAGATTTCTGGTGCTTTAGAAATTTAAATAGAAGTATTTTATAGCCCAGCGCTTCGAATCTGAATAAAATATTGTTAACTTAAAAGTAAACAAATCCATAGATCGCAAAATATCCTAAAAACCCACTAAAGAGCTCATCGATCCCGACTTCTCAAGTTGCCTCATCCGTTCCGAGTTCTTTCGAGTGCATATCATAAAACGTTTTAAAAATCGATCAAACTGCAAAGCGGAAACAAGACAAATATGGTGCGTTCGTTGTTAAATAATTTTCATGGTGAGAGATGAAATACCGCATTGAGTATATATTTGTGCGCAGACATGTGATGCTATATTATTCAAGCACGTCAATTCGTATTTTACCAGATGGCGCTAAGAGACTGTCAGCTTACCAATCAAAGTTGCTGTCAGAATCTGAACAGGTCCTGGCTGGAGATTATTTTTGCCTGAAAGACATTTTTCACAGTTTGTTTTCCAGCCATACCTGGCCCTGCCTTTTCCGTATGGTCAGCGACTGATCTGATGCAAATTTTAACCGAAACATTTACATTCGTTTCAGATAAGACACTGACTGCTAAAGGGAAAAATTGAAATGGTTATAATTTTTGTAGCATTATCTTAAGATATTTAAGACAAACCAAGTGGACAACTTTTATAAGAAATTTTAAACAGAGAAAATTCCAAGAAATTCACGTCTTCTTTACGGTTCTCACCCAGACTTATTATTTGAAAATGGTTCTAACAGGGATATGTTTTATGACTAAACCAGGTCCACTGAAATTGAATCTTTTTTTTCATGCTTCAATGTAAATTTTAAAGTTTACATCCATTGCCAAGTTGTATAAGTAGTTTATGTTATCTTGAAAATAATATGCAAGAAAGTATGAAATTGTTCCAGGGAGTTGCGTTTGACTTGTAAACCCAAAAACACGTAATACAAATACAATATTATTACGAAATTTTAAATTATTTTTTTAAACCTAAATGCACCCTCTCTTGGGTTTTGACAATCAATAAAATATTTGATAAATTTTTGAATGCATACTATAAAAAATATACTGCCTACATTTTCTATAAAATATATTTTTATTTGTTTGAGAGTAATTTTTTTTTTTGCGAATGATGTTTTCCAGAGGAGTTACAAAGCTGACATCCTGATGCGTCTGAAATATTTAAGAGTCATGCTGTATGATATTAAATATGCAAATTTAATTAAAGCACTCTTTCCCAATCTTTAACTCATTTTAATCTTGTTGTTATCATTTCATGAGATCCGTTTCTGATCGTCGATTGTTTTGTTCGTAGGTAGGCGATAATGCAACGCTCCCCTACGTCTCATTATCAGTGTTGAAACGGAGTTACTTGTTGTATTCACCTTTGTCTAAAGATTGAAACGAGGTTCTATTCAAAATCAAACGCAGTGTCAGTTTCCTTTCTGAGGTTCTTGGGTGAAGGCATTGGAAAGTTTTCAAGAAAACAAAGGTTAATCAAAGGGCAAAGACATTGCGGTAGAGTACTTGTGGGTGATATATCGGTAATAATTCTACGTTGGCCGTGTTTTGCTCCTCACTGTTTCTGTTTTCCGGTTCGCTTCACCGTTCAAATATTATTAATCTGAATGATCGTTTTCTAAAAGTATAATATAGGTGAGATTAAAATAGCAACTTGATTTATTTAAGACATTAAAATTAATATTATCGTTTGAAAACAATTTTTGGTAAGAAAGTATCGAGGGAATTGCCTTCTGACTTGGCTTCCAAGGCAGATTTTCTGACAGTGTTGTTGAATTACTGGGCAAATATTGCCATTTCTTTACTCCATTCCTTACTCTAACGTAAACCTCATCTAAACATTAATGTTAATCGCTAATCATCCCGAGAAATCAGCGCAAAGATCTAGGAATAAATTGATTCCTATTTATGTGTCCAGGAGTTGCAAAACGTTGGTGGCTTCAGAATTACTTTTAAGCTGGATCCTGTTAATGTAGCTCTAAAAATTAGAAATTTACTGATTTATCTACAGATCTTAAGAATGCGTCGCAACATTTGGATGAAAAACTGCGGGTCTTATAAATTATTTCTAAAGATTTGGATTAATTTTATATTCTGTCATCACTCATGAAACCAAACATAAAAATCACCTAAATATATTTGCAATCGCCTTATCTTTATCTTGATTTGCAATTCATTTTTAAATAATAACGGCTTCCTAAAAGTCTACTATATTTAAATTGTTTTCTCGTTCTGTTATTCCAAATTCATCTGCAAAATTACAAATATTGTTATGCTTTTAACCGACGGTGATATGCTGATTGAGTAAAATCAGTGGTATATTTAAATTGAGCCACCATCTTTTCTGCTCTCCATTTGCATGTGAATCCTCTAAAATATTTGAACCCCATTTGTTTATTCGAACATCATAAATGAGGTCATCAGCGCAAAACGCTGGCACCATTTTGAAGGAAGTCCAAATTGATCGATCTTTTGAGACGCATTCAAGGACGATTTCTTCACCGTGAATGAAGGATCTTTTTGCTGAAAGTGTTGGAATTTTACTTTCAAAATAAACGTAACTCTCTCTTTCTCTCTGATGCTCCGATAGGCTGCCTGCTCCCTATATATATTACTCACTTTGGCTTTATGGTTGACTGTACAAACCTTTGACGGTTTCAGCAGGTATTATTGCTCAGGATGAAATTCAGTTCCTGTCACTGACAAATAAAGGAGATAATGTTTGCGGCGATACTGGATCATCATCTCGTTTTCAAAAGAAACTGCAATACCCTTTTGTAATACATTGCTAATACGTTTTTAGATCTAGCTGAGATGACAGTTTAAGAGTTTATTTTGTTCAAAGTCATCGTTCATTTGGATAGATTAGTACTTTATAAAATACACTCAATTAAACACAACTCTTTTCTTTATCATCCTGCCCAATGCAGATCAGTGTCTATATTTATAAGTGAACAACCTGATGGTCATATGCATTGGTTGGGTACATCCTAACCCAGCTATTTATTCTAATTCCATAACTAAGTATACAACTTTCACATAAAGAATATTTAAGTGATCAATTATCAGCAAGATTTAAATATTCTTCGAAGTTTTTTATACTTTAAAGCTTCGTCTTTTGCGAAGAAATTAATCGTTTCTCTAGAATATTTTACAACCTTCCATCTCTCCGCTTGCTTTTTTACTTGCAATCGTTGACGTATTTCATGAAGAGATATACACTTTCCCAATGTCTTCTCATGAGTTTGTGTTCCTGAACAAGCTTTATCCTAAATGCCTTTAGTTGAAAATTTATTTGCCAGGTTTCTATAAAGAGAGGTTACATACGCTAAATTCTAAGACCTTATTTAAGAATACGCATAAAACCGTAAACATATTGGCGAAAAACTTAAAGCATATACTGCAAATATAATATCAGATTATGGAATTAATTTATGTCAGAATAACATTAAAGAATGGAGTATAAATGCCTATCAGTAGGAGAAAGTCATCCACCGTTGCATTACCACTTGTATTATCAAAGAAGATGAAATATAATTAAAACCCTAGGGTTAAATTTCTATCCGCGAATCGAATTATGTTGGTTTGAATCAAATATAGCCTCAAAACATTTTGCAGCACTCAGAAAAATACCCAATATTTGCGGTTATACCAGAATTTTAAACCTATCGACTACTACTGGTGCAAATAAAACCCCTGTTTTTAAGATTTTATCACAAAACGCTGCATGCCACCTAAAGTGATAAAGATTTAACTAATACCATGCTCTCACTCATTATTATGTGGAAGCAAGATTATCATTTCCGTTAAAGAGCTGTCCCTTCTCCAAGTTACCTAGACCAACATGTGCAAACAACAATGTATAAAATTACTGGATGGATTTTGATAATTAAAATGTTAATTGTAATATAAGTAACATAAGACTTGAAAGCAAAATATCATAAGGGATCCTTTAAACCTTTGAAAGCTTCTTCAATCGCAAAAGCCTATTCAATATTGCCTTTTGAAAAGATATTTACTATCCATTGACATTATTTGTATAACTTGCACTACGGAAACTCTAACGGTGGCT
Source organism: Schistocephalus solidus (assembly GCA_017591395.1). Taxonomy (NCBI): domain Eukaryota; kingdom Metazoa; phylum Platyhelminthes; class Cestoda; order Diphyllobothriidea; family Diphyllobothriidae; genus Schistocephalus; species Schistocephalus solidus. Next base: position 73,797 of record WEDG01003240.1, on the reverse strand, counting down.
TCCTACTCCTGAATAAACGTCAATCTAAGCATGATACGTGAAGGTAGCGTCCAAAGGTTAATGTACCGAAAGGAAACGTAGCCTAACAGTATGCTAATTTAAGCACTATCGTACCTCTCCAATTTGGCGCAAATGACCATAAAAACTTTCAAAGCAAAAAACAGTGAGGAGCTTAAAATGATCTAGGACGCTGATTTTTGAGAATGGATATCCTGAAACTTTGAGTGTACGAAATACTGCTCTGAAAACAAAAATCCACCAAGATGTGCAAAGAAAACTTTCTCCTTAAAAAACCTTTTCCAGGGAAAGTTGCGAAGGAATTTGTTATGCTGACAAAAGTTACATTTCAGCAGCAGACGTTTTGAATATTATGTTCTACCAACTGTTTTTCTACGAAAAGAAAGTAAGAATAGGTCACCATCTCAGATCACTTTAATGTGCATCCATCCCTTTATTTGCTCCTGTGTAGGAGGTTATATTGGTCGTATGAGTCGGCGTCTATCCAAAATAATAGGAGAACACTATCCGTCCTTACTGGGAAAGGCAAAATTAGACCCCAGAAAATTTGGCAGTGACTTATGAAGTCTCATCCAGCAACCATAAGCTACTGGCCCAGTGGATGTTCGCAACAATAAAGGTGATTGCCATTTGCTTAAAGTACTTGGTCCTGTGCGCACCGAAATACCTCTTGTAGGCTCCGCTTTAACAGTCTCAAAGACGAATGCAACTCCTGGAGCACTTCCCCTCTGCCCAAGGACATTAACTTATTCGAAATCTTACTGCCATTTATAACCATATCCTCTTGTATTCCCACACCTTAGTTGTGTCTAAGGAAAACTGTTATCACTTTCTCTAATAAATGTAAACTTTCTCACGACGCCATTGCCATATGAATGTATTGAGCCGTCAATAATATATCCAAACATAACCTGTGCTTGCCACTTAGTCTTTATAATACTATCATAGGAATTTTCCCATGTCTAAAGCAGTCAAGAGACATCGTGCTGTTCAGGGTATTCACAAGGCACCGGCATGTCAACACGAGGCTTGAGGAGGAAAATGTATTGGCCAGGTGTTTCAAGGACTGAATTGAGAGAGACGAGGATCAAGTTTACTGTTAAAGAATGCTGTGGCATTGTTTTCATATATCAAAACCAAAAAAACAGAAAACAAATTTTGAGATACAACTTAAATCCACTTTGTAAAGAAAAAAAGGAAATTAAGGGTCAAGTATGTTAACGCATTACCGTCCTTGACATCATAAAAAAAGATAAACGTCATAATATCGACAGTTAAACTCAGTATATAGGCGGAAATGGTGAAGTGTCAACGCTTTCTGATATTTATAAGTGTGCATAAAATGAAAACAAACTCACTTTTACCAAAGGCTGAGGACGACATGCACAAAACCAGTCTTATTTGACACTTTATAAAAAAAAAATTTAACTAATGACAGCCTAGGGTACTGGGGTAAATAATTGCCTAATAGTGGTATTTATCTTTACCAAAATCAAATCTGGTTTTAATAAATATCCAACAGTTTTAAAAAAACTTAGACATTTAATACTAGAGTAATTACACGCTTATTTATCCGGCAGTAGTGTTAAATCCCAAGACTGCAAAATCCTACGGTAAGTAAACACGAACTGACTTGAATCATGGTTCAAGAGAATGGAATTATGTAAAAACGATTTTTATATTGATAACGTACAAATGTTATTAACTGGTAAAAATACTAGAGTAATTTTATATATTTAAATTTTCCTCATCCGCAGAGCATGTGTCATTCTTCTTTTTAAAGTTCTAAAAAATAAACCAACTTTTAAAACTTAATAATTGTCGGGTTTATATAACACGGGAAATTTCTGTGCCCTTGAGGTCACAAACGCTCGAAATGACAAACGGACTTTTGAAAATCACATGCATTCAACATTAGCGTATTTTATGCCTCCCGCCTAGCCAAGCACAAATGATTCTCAGCGATAGAGTTCATGGATTTTTAACCGAAAGGAAAGTAAAAGTTGTAAGTAAAGTATATGCCCCTAATGAAACCTGATTATAAAAATTGGGCTGACCATTTATGAGGAAACAGAAAGAGAAATCATTAATTATGGAGGAAACCTTTACGCTATCATGCGCTTGTTGATAATTTAGTAAGTAAATGTTTTTGGCAAATTTGAACGGAAATCTATTTTAACGCGTGTTCGGGAAGTGTCCTGTGCTAATCGCTATTCCACACTTAATTCGCGTATCTACAGGTTTTTCTATAAGCAGACACAAATCCTTAATAAAATTTGAAAAAGTATTTTTATTTTACAAAATCAGATACAGGAAGATGCAAGCTAGCAGGTTCGTTCTACAAAGTGATGCCTCTTATAGATTTAAAAAAAGTTCTTGAGTAAGGATTGGCTTTGATGCCTTTTTGATGCAGTTATGCGTTCTCCGAAAAATCCCCCGTTTAAACAGTCCATTATTTTTCTGCTCATTGCGAATAACTTTATACGTGACCGCAAATCAGTCCTTCGCTAAAGGTTGTCTTGAATTTTAAAGTATGTGGTAATAAAGATGTTATGAACTGGTTTCCGTCTACGCGTAATTTAGCAATGGAAATGGCAGACGATAATTGCTTCTCTTCTTACCTTAGTTTGGTATGGATACACCGTTGTACCTCGAAAATCTTATAATAACACCTTGAAGTATGCAAATATACTGAGAAAGACACAAATGAAGTCCCTAACGTTGTTGTAGAGAAGTGAAAAAACAAAAACGAATCTCAGTTTTACATTGGAATAATCTTAAAACACAGGATATTCACCCAGGTATTCTTCAACGAAGTACCTTATTAAATTGCCTTTGAAAGATGTATATTTTTCAAGATTTTTTCAAATAAATTTAAGGCACATTAGTTGCCGATGGTTGTTTTGCGCGTTTATTTTTCTCGGCTATGAGATTCGGTTTATTATCGCGTCTAAACTTATGACCCGACTAGCTAACTGCATTTACAGCTGTTTGGAGGAGCCGTTTAAACGGATTCGCTAAACAGCACCCTGACGACACTTCCCACCTGCACTATCGATCCACCAATAGGCCGTGCGCATGGTGATACAACGCAAGCTGCCAACAGGGATCAGTTCTCTATTCAATCATTCGGATAAGTCAGAAGGCCAGTCCAGACGTTAATACCTCAGATTGGTTCAATCGCAGGCCAACCTTTTAAATACTCGTACGTTCTTTTTTAGACTTCTTCTATTTCACCCTTGCTGTTGAATTCTTCTCTGGGGATTCGATCAAGATGTTAAGTAACGACCATCAAGATCATAAACATTGGCAATGCAGTACTCGCTGTCTATTTCTGCAAAACAATTATTGTCTATGCTAGAGCCGTAAAAACAGGCTAAGTTCAAAGCAGCCTACTTCATGTTGATGAAATCCATGATGCAAAAATTTATTTTTCATCTTTTCTATCCAGCATACTCTGGGAAACAGTTCACGTCAGTGGACGCAGTTGCTGTTTGTATCACTGAATTTATTTTAGGTTCCGATTCCGGCGTGGCATGCATTGCCTTGTTTAAGGGTTTAGAAGATATTTTCCGCGTTTAATTTGCCATAGCCGATGATGCATGGAAGGTGCGACTATTATTGCGCAAATTAGGTACCAAGAGCACGACCGGTACACTGACATACCTCGGCTAAAGAACCCTTGTGAGTTCACATTCGGTAACCGTTAAAAACTTCCAGAAATCTTCGGGGAGAAATTATCACTGCTCAATATTTGACACCAGTGCCTCAAACCAATGCAATACGAGACAGACGATTTTATGACGCTCACCAGTATTGTCAACCATGAAAGTGCAAGTGTAAGCTGTGAACGATGACAGAAGATCGATTTAAGTGCCTCATCTTCGTGTGCGCTCTTCAGTAACCTCACAATGCTGAGATCAGAACCCGTACGCTCGGCAAAATTGAACAACACGCGGACTCTATCCTAGAAACATTGGCTGCGAAATGTCAACTGCTCAAGAATCTTAAACATGATTCTGCCATTGTGGATCAACCCAGTTCCTCACTTGCCACCATCAACGTTCATGCTATCCCGCATACAAAGTCGATGTCACTGTACAAGTCCCAAGAATCAACCACCAGAAAACCACCACCAGATATTCCATAAGCGAGGGTATAAGGAATATTAATGTCCAGCTGGTCAACCCAAATGCTTTTCAGTCCACTTCGGTTCAAAGTTGCACTCCATTCTGGCCAAGGGCAACACTGAGTTTTTCGGCGCGGAGAAAGTACGTTACGGTTATTATCAATGGCAAACCAGTAAGCCCTCAGCTTGATACGGCCTCAGACATCACGATCATCTCCAAGCGTACTTAGCACTTTATTGAGCGATCTTCGATGATCACATTGAAAAAGAAGCCGTTAATGTTTTTCCGAAGAAACTCTTCGGCTCACGAGTGAGCTTAAATGTGACGAATCTTTTGATGGCATGCAATGTAATGGAACATGCTACCTCAACAGCAGCCCAACCCTTGACTTACATGCCTTTCCTGGATCAAAAAACTCGGTCTCCTGGAATCGCCACTTAATCTTGTTTACAATTGTATGCAGTCATCTTGCCTGATTCCCATCAACTCGAATCAGCTAGCAGCAAAGCTGATATCTACTTTACAGGAAGAATTAAGTTCAGTTTTCCAAGATGGTCTAGGATTCTTCACCATTCTAGGTCTTCAGCTGAATGCAAAACCTGTGTTCCAACCGAAAAGACCAGTATCTTATGCCGCACTTACATTAGTTTACCAAGAACTTGCGCAAATTTATCAAGTGAGTGTGCTTCAGCCAGTTACTTACTTCGCATGGGCCACGCCTATTGTGGCCACCAAGAGGGCTACCGACAAAGTTTGAATCTGCGCAGAGTTCTCTACCGGACTCCTGCCGCCCTAGACACATATCAGTAACCCCTATCAGTGCTAAAAGATCTTTTTTCTATGCTTAATTGTGGAGCTTGTTTCTCTCAACTTTATCTATATGATTCATTTGTCCAACCGAGGTAGTCGAATAAGCAGGGGAGCTTCGGATCATTAACACTCATCTTGGTTCGTTCCAGTTTACCCACTTATCATTTTGTCTTTTAACTGATGTCACCATCTTCCAGCAAACCATGAACACCATGCTGACAAGCACTGAAGGAGCCACTGCCAATCTGGATGATATCCTCGTCACTGGCTCAAATCCAAATGAACTGTTGCACAACAGGGGAATGTACTCCGAGGATTCACGACTATGGCTTCCACCTGCGTCTGAAAAAGTGTAGTTTTTTCTTACCTTCTGCGAAAAGCCATTTGTTTCATAATCAACCAAGATTGTCCTCACCAAGCTGCAGATAAAATCGACACCATCAAGCAGATAACTACACCAAAGGACGTTAATTCCAAATGGGCTTTCTTTGATCTCATGTGTCACTATGGCTCACTTCTAACGGTTATGCACAGTCTTTGTCATTTAATGAATGAACTCCTTAAGAAATATGTGTAATGTATCTGGTCACGAGAATGTGAATAGGTCTTTAAAGAAGAGTATGCAGTGTTGAGCTCTGATTTTTACTTCTCATACACGAACCCCGATTGGAAGACTATCATTGTAGCAGACGCCTCCAACTATGGAATTGGTGCCGCAATTTCACACGTCGACCCTGGCAATTCAACAAATGCTATTTGTCATGCAGCAAGGTCGTTGACGTCTGAGACACGCAACTATGGACAGTTCTAGAAGGAGGCTTTGACCATTTTATTGGCCATGAAGAAGTTCCACAAGATGTTTCATGGCTGCCATTTCATGCTTCTTACGGACCATAAGCCTCTTGCACTTTTTGGCTCGAAAAAATGCATTCCTGTGTACTTGGCAAATCAACTTCAGCCATGGGCTACCATGCTGTTGGGCTACGACTTCGATATCTGATACAAGTCAACCACGAACATGGATCAGACCGCCGCATCCTAGCACTTAATTAACTCACGGGCTACGGAACAACAGGAAGCAGTCATCATGTACGTCTCCGTTGATTCAGATGTTTACAGTCTGCTTAAATATTATATTCGCACATTCCCTGTCATTTTTGAGCAGGTCCTTAACGCAAACCCAACAGTATCAACTGTTGAGACAAGTCACTAAGTACGATTTCACTCTGTGGCATGCAACATTTTCTGGAGAACTGTAGCAGTTCTACCAATAAAGACGTTCTCTGTCCGCCATCAATGACTGTATCCTGTTCTATGAACATGTTTCACATGATACACCCGGGCATCATCCACATGAAGGCTCTCGCTTGCAGTTATATGTTCTCGCCCCACGTGAACCCACGATTAAAACTAGCTGGTCCGCTAACGCACCAAATGTGCCTTCGTATCCAAGGCGCCAACGAAGAACACATGCAAGGCATGGCCTATCCCAGAAGCCTCGTGACTTGGGTCCACATCCATTACGCTGGACTGATCAACGGCCAGAAGCCGCAATAAACACTCTTTCGGCGACTGATCAGCAGATTTGGTTGTCCTAAAATTTAGGTGAGCGATGCTGGAGGGCAGTTCACATCAGCCGCCTTCGTCAACTTCTGCGAGCAGTCAGGCATTAACCACTTGCGTTCGCCACCATATCAACCACAGCCCAACTGACAGGTTAAACGATTCGTTGACATGTTCCAGCGGGCTAGCCATACGTCAAAATGGGAGAAGACAACGGAAAAGGTTCTTGAAACATTGCTACTCATCTATCGTGCAACCCTAAACCCGAGCGCTCCATTCGGTGACTCTCCTGTAGACGCTTTTATGCAAAGAAATCTTAGCAAACCATTCGATGTAATTCATTCGTTGTCGCCATTTAGTTTGAGGATGAAACAGTCCATCCGATGCAGATGGAAACGCACTTTCAACAACGCCATGGAACAAGGTAAAGGTTATGCCATCTGTGTGAGACCTGGCTGGCAAAGAATTACAGAAACCATGAGGAAAATTGGGCATTTGGCCGTGTTCCGCGAAATTGGGGTTAACATGGTGATCTACGAGATTCGGGTCAGAGCCAACATTTGGTTCGCTTGGCCAATCAATTAAAGCACATTGAATGAATTGATGCATCAAGTCCAAGCCAGCATCTATCACTGGAAGTATAACTGGACACATTCCACCTGCCAAAAGCAAAGTCAAAATCCCAAGTTCCAGTGGCAAGCCGATCTCTTCAACATTTTAGGTGATCGGCTGGAATGAGAACTCAAATGGTTTCGCCGCAGGTGAACCCACAACTCAAATCGTACAACTCAGTTCAAAGGGGGGAAGTGGTAAGGGGATCCATCCTAGCAGATCCGCTCACACACCGCCCTGATAACGCTTCCCACTTTGCAATATTGATCCACCAATAGGCCGTGTGCATGTTGAGCTCGAATAAGCTGCAAAAAGTGGTTACTTCTCTATTCAATCATTCGGATAAGCTGGAAGGCCAGCCAAGATGCAAACCCCTCAAGTACACTGTCAGATTGGTTCAATTTCAGCCTAACCTTGTAAATACTCCAACGTTCTTTTGGCCTTAAATACCCTGTAATAAGATATCAATAGACTTAAACTCTTCCGCCCTTGCTATTGAGTACTCTTTTGGGAAATATGATCGAGTTTTTGGACGGCGACCATCAAGGCTTGAGGCAAGATCATAGCAGAGGTAATGTCCCAGAACTCATTACCTCGGTAAGGACCTTTAATAAATATTTTCTACTGAAAGTTTTCCTAAAATACCTAGAACATAATCTACCTTTATAAGCAATCGATCGCATTACACTGATGATCTGAAACTGGTCGTGCTCTAACAACACAATTACCTCTAACAAATTTGATGGCAGGAAATATTTCGAGGTATAAAACTAATGGAATGAAATCGGTACCAACCGAAAGGCTTTTTCAATTTACTAGCCACTTACACACCTTTCCACATGAAACCTATTCATGTGATGCCCATAGTACTGAACTCGAGCAAAAACCTGTATTTATTAGGCTAACACAATTCAAGTAATGCAGAAAAATAAAAACTTCAGCCAATGCTAGCAAAACCATTTTGGAAACTACGTTCAAAGTTTAGGCTGCTTGTCAACAGCCGTTATTTTTACCACACATATGCTTGAATGTCATTTGATCAATAACTTAAAAAGGTTAGTCTATTTGTGCTGATTTAATTATAAATTTTTGCATGGACAGGTTTTCTGGACTATTTAACTTTATTCTGTCTCAGTTGTCACGCGTTTTGAAGTTTTCGCCATTTCCGCCTTCTTAACTTTTGTAATTTCGAAACAAAGTTAAAAAACTTTAAACATATCTTTTATGCTTTTAATTTATATAAAAAGCACCAATTATTAATTTCGGATTCCAATCAAATAAAATTTGCCGATTTGAGAATGCCAAACAGACATTCGTAAGTTTCGGAATCTTTCAGAATTATGCACTGAAGTTTTACCAGTTTGTTTTAATAATATGTATTTACATTTTTCACTCCCGTATCCGTAAGTTATCGTCTTCCGTGAATGACCTTAAAATAAGTGTTCATGGTAGTTATTACAGTATTACAAATCAAAATCTTGGTGGATAGTCTTGGTTTCAAGTACGCAGCAAAACTGCTGTGATCAGCACTATGAATGGACATACATTCAAGATAAAATACGTTTGCCTTTATGTTCGGTTAATAATGAAATTAACATTACTTTTAAGCTTGCTATTTACATTTCTTTATTTCTTGCAACGCATTTAAGCCTTTTGGAGGTTTGCATGAGTTTTTCATTGAAACCTTAACTCCTAATTAACTCAGGAATTCTAAAAAACATGTTTTTTCATAAAAATATTTTTTTAATATTTATCAGAATAAATTAATAAATGCCTTCAGTAGAAGTGTAATAAAGGACACTTAAATATAATATCCAACGAATAATATAGCCAATGAATTTCAGTTACATTTCTTTAAGAGTATGTGTGACAGAAACGTTTTGTCAGTATTTTAACGTTTGAGCCCTCAGTTATCGGGGTTTTGGCGCATTCGTTTGACCCTTAGGTCCCTCTGTGTGCCATATAAATAAAACTGGTTTTGTTTGTAATTGGTACATATTTTAACTTCCTTGAACACTATTTTGCGAACTTGAAAATGTGGTAAATCCACAAATAAAACACTATTAATTACATCTTTTTGAATAAATGTGCATGTTGCGTGTTCTTCAGTAAAGCCCACGCATATCCCTCGAAATATTCAGATAAACCCTCGGACATAATTAGAATATTTTAATCTTGAACTTTTAACTTTATGCCCTTGAATAAGTTTCCTGTGACACTAAAACATTTAAGCAAAAATTAAGTAGGTAGCAGAGGATATTTACGAAACAATGTATGTCTACACATTTATGAGCACGATATACCTGCACCTGCGTCATGCAAGGGAAAACTAGAAAATATTAACTTATTGCTTGGTAGGTGGACCCACGTAATTTAACTGGAGAATATCAAAACGTTTTGGGCCAGGAAACATCTTGCAAATAGTTCACAGATTTCACGCAGATTTGGCCTCCTGTCCAAAACCGAATGCACTGATGGTGAGAGTTGATCCGTCCCTTTACGTAACGGATGGCGTTTTCAGGGTCGTAAACGTATGACACTTGCTAGATGGAAACATGCCAACATTTTTTCAATGCAACTGATGATGTATTATAAGGGTTCACCAGTCTCTGTACGATGGGTTCGCAAGTGACCGACCAGGCCGATGCGTGATGTGAATGCGCGGTCGAATTTTTGACAGTTTAGGAGAGAGTCCCCATCGCTGTTGGTGGTAGTGGTGGTGGTAGTGAAAGCGAAGGCGGTGGTGGTTGCGGTGGTGGGGGTAACAGGCAATAATTAGAGGGATGTGGTCTCTATTATGGTGGGAGTAATGGAATTAATGCCAGGAGTGAGGGTGGGGCAGGCTAAAGGAGGGTTGGCAGAATTTAACATAGAAGCTGGAATTGTCGGATTGTTGGTGCATTGCGTCCGAAGATGTCCAACCAGGCCGATTCGCGCGCGGAAGATGCGTTTGACAGCCCGGGCATGTTGGCAGGGCCTCGGCATCAACAAAGTTGGTCCGGGGCACTGGTGACTATCGTGCCGCTCTTTTGGCCTTGGTGGCGGCGATCCGGTTGGCCTCATAGATTGCTGAACCAGTCTTCAAAGATCTTCTCCATGCCGGCTTATCTTGGGCGAGGTGCTCTCAGGTCACTGGGTTTATTTGCAGATTCTTCAGTGATTTCTTCAAAGTGTTCTTGTAGCGTCGTTTTTTACCTCCTTTTCGGCAAGAACCCTTAGCGAGATCTCCGTAGAAAAGTCGTTTGGGTAGTCGCTCGTCGTCCATTCTTACCTGGTGGCCGCTCAATCGCAGTTGCATCTGCCTCAGGTTGGCGTGAACGCTGAGGATTCCGGTCTGTTCCAGGACTTCCGTGTCCGGGATCCTGTCTTGCCATCTCAGCTTCAGTATTCTGCGGAGGCAGCTTAGATGGAAGTGATTTAGCTTCCTGGCTTGGTTCGAGTAGACGGTCCAGGTCTCCGCTCCGTAAAGGAGTGTAGTCAAGACGACGGCCTTGTTCATCTTCAGTTTGGTGTTCAGGTGAATACAGTGGTGATTCCACACGGAGGCCTAAAGCCGGCCGAATGCCTGACTAGCTTTGGAGATCCATTGGACAACCTCGACATCGATTCTCGTTTTGCGTGAAAGCGTGCTTCCTATATAAGCGAACGTTTCCACGTTTTGGGTTCGGCACCGTTGACATTGATTCGGGGAGGATTGTATTCCGCGCTGGGTGGCGGCTGCTGCATGACAACCGTTTTGACTGTACTGATTGTTAATCCAAAATCGGCGCAGCCTGCGGCTTAGAGGTCCATGCTTCTTTGCATGTCCTACTCCGTCACGGTGTTAAGGGCGCAGTCGTCCGCGAAGAGCAAGTCATTTACTGTAGCGGCAGACACGCGCGTTGAGACCAGCATACGCCGACTGTTTAGAAGGTGCCCGTCAGTTCTGTAGGCGATGCGGATACCAGGCTGCTTATCACGGTAGGCGTTCATCAGCATAACCAAGAACATGAGATTGAACAGCGTGGGAGCAAAAACGCAGCTCTGTTTCACTCCTTTGGTCACTGCGAATGCTTCAGATACCGTCCCATTGTCAGTGACGCGCGTTGTCATCCCGTCACATAGCTGACGCACAATGTGCGTAAACCGCTCACGACAGCCAAATATCTGCATGACATTCCACATTCCGTCATAATTTACTATGTCAAAGGCTTTCTTCAGATCCACTAAAGGTTGTGTATAGGTGAGTTCGCATCTCCTGGCACTTCTCTTGTAGCTGGCGGGTGGCAGAGATCATATCGGTTGTTCCGCGGTGTCGGCGAAACCCACATTGGATTTCCGGGAGCAGGCCCTGCTCTAGGTTACCGTTCAGACAATTTATAAAGATATGAGCGAAGATCTTCCCGGCGATGTTGAGCAACGAGATGCCTCTGGGATTATCACAGAATTGCCGGTTCCCCTTCCGTTTGTAGAGATGGGCGTTGTTCGCGTCTTTGAAATCCTGAGTAACTTGTCCCTGGCGCCAAATCTCCTAGAAGAGTGTTGTGAGTTCTGCCATCAGCCGGGGCCGACCGTACTTGTAGACTTCCGGTGGGATTGCGTAGGAACCCGGTGCTTTACCGCTGGAAATCTGCTGCATGGCCTGGATGGTTTCTGGTAGGGAAAGCGGCAGATCCAGATCATTGTTCATGTCCACTTGAGTGAGCCGGTAAATGGAAGCATCAGAGTCGGCTGATGAGCAATTAAGGACACTTCTGAAGTGCTCGACCCAGCGCTTCAGAATTTGTGATTTCTCTGTCAGCAGTGTTGTGCCGTCAGAGCTGAGCAGCGGTGCAGTCCCCTTGACAAACGATCCAGAGATAGCCTTGATTGCTTTGAAAATGTTTTTCATTTAATTGCAGTCAGCATACCCCTGGATTTCCTTAGCCTTTCGGATCTTCCAGGCATCCTGCATCTCCCGCAGCCGTTGCTTTACAAGGCACCGGCATCTAAAGAAGGCTTCTTTGGTTGCGTCAGTCCAAAGGTCCAGGTAGGCTTTGTGTAGTCAATTCTTCTCCGCGAGTAAGTTGCTGATGTTGGCTACATTGTCGTCAGACCAGTCCTGGCGTTGACGGCGTGCGCGTCCGAGGACTTCGAGGAATGTGGACTGGATAACATTTCACAGTTGACTTCATCGTGTCTCCACGGTAGCATTATCTTCTGGAGCATGCAGGTCCTTCAGTTTCTCGGTTATTTGGTTGCTGAAATCCAAAGTGTAAGCAGGCAAACTTTAATAAAAGAGCATTTACCTTACATGGTGGCCTCATACCTTGGGGCCTTCGTCGGCGTTGAATTTGGAGCCTCGTCTGGGAGATTATGAGGCGGTGATCTCTCCAACCATCGGCATCGTGGATTGCTTTAATTACCAGCATGTCCTGTCGATCTCGCCTCCGGACGAGAACATAGTCCAGCAGCTGCCAGCGCCGTGACCGATGGGGCATCCACGTGGCCTTCTCCCTCGTCGGAAAGTGGAAAAAGGTGTTGATCAGCAGGAGACGGTGTTCCACACACTTGCGCAGAAAAAGGAGGCCGTTATCGTTACAGCTACCGAGACCGTGGAGACCCAGCACTCCCTGCCAGGCAGCGTGGTCCGTCCCGACGCAGGCATTGAAGTCACCAAGGACAATTAACTTGTCCACCTTCGGCACAGTCGCTTGCAGGGCATGCAAGTCCTCGTAGAATGTTTCCTTCACCACATCAGAGCTCATCATTGGGGGAGCGTAGGCGCTTATGATTGTGGCAAACTGGTCTCCCCGAAGAGGCAAGCGGAGGATCATCAGGCGATCATTGTTACCCTGCGGCAGACAGGGCAGACGTCCCACGATGTCGTTTCGGATGCCAAAGGCAACACCAGCGTCGGTTGCTCTGCCTTTGGCCAGCCGCTCCAGGAGAAGGTGTAGTCGGAAACTATGACATTCATTGCGGCTTTCGGAACTCAGAATGCTTTCTTGAATATAAATCGATAATTATTCAACCTATCAACCCTTAGTTAATAATATGTGTATGTATTGGTTATATGGGTCGATGCAATACAATTATAATAACAAAAACAATAATTGCTTGAAAATGGTAAATATCTCATATCCTCATTAAAAAGCCTCAGATATTAGGCAGATGCTTAAACTTTTTTGGTGGTATCTGAAATGTGAAACATGGTACAAGGCTACCATTCTTAGCACAATGTGTATCCTTGGTATGTTTTCACACTTGATAAATGCATTGTGAAATGACTCAAAGCTATGAAATTAATTTTATTTTCAAAACCGTTTATCTGCTATATATTATGCAGCGTAAACTTTTTGATAGAAATAAACATTTAATTCAAGTAAAGTGGCATGTTTATTGCTGTTATTAATTTGACGTTGTCAAAGCCAGTATGCTATCAAATTCTGGTGGCAGGCAACTATACTACTTTCAGTATTTTTGCGGTTTTTTAATGCACTATAATATGTATCTGCGTATATTTGTATATTTGCTGATCTTAGAGTTGTATGTAGATTTCGATTGGCCATGTGCTCATGTTAACATAGCTGCAACTCCTGGAGCACATCCGTGAGTTTCGAGCACTTCTTTGACTTGTATATACATAACTACACAAGTTATATGACAGACTGATGATCGGTAACAACTGTGAAACAGCTGTCTTCGTCTTGCTTGTTGTAACGTTAGCAACATACGTGTGCATTTTATGTAGCACGTGTCTTATGACACAAAGTTCGTTTATCGCAAGTGGCTAGCTGGCGGGTGGGTAGACAGAATGGCATCGAGTGCATTCCTAGCCACATACGTGAGTGTCATGCACTTGTTTGCCTTATATATATATATATATAAATGCAAAATAACATGACTGACAAAAACAAGGGAGAACGGAATGGCAATTTCTGGCTTAGTAGCCATCACCAGTCAGCCATATCTAACCTCAGATGCTGCGGCGAACGAGGCTTGAATGCGCGATCTATTGGTTAGAAGTCAAACGCTCTCTCCATTGCATTACGAGCTCGTTGTCGTGTCGGTTTCGATCGGGAATGTTAAAAATGGAAGATAGGCACTCACCGATCCGTAACAGGGCTTGCTCGTCCCCGTGTGCCTGGAAGTTCACTCATGAGCCACGTTAGCAGCCGCATGGTGACTAATGATACAGGCAGAATAACATGACCGACAAAGGCAAGGGAAACCGGAATGGTCATTTCTAGCTTATTAGCCGTCATCAGCCAGCCATATCCAACTCCAGGTGCTGCGGTGCCCGAAACTTGAACTTGCGAGCTGTTGGTGAGAATTCCAATGTTCTAGACACAAGGCCACGTGCTCATTATTTTATCGGTTTCGATCGGAAATGTTAACAATTTTAGGTGGAACTTACCCATATAGGAGAAGGTACGGACCCCAGGTGTTGAAATGGAAGGAATAGACAGGGCGATCTTCAACCTTAGAGATACCCTTTTCTTCTTCTTCCATAAATATATGTATATATTTTTATTTTTCTCACAGATTTTTGCGGCTTTTATTAAAAGAAATACATTTTATAAAAACATGTTTGATCATATTCTTTCATGTCTTAGAAACAGTCCGAAAATTAACTATACTTTTGAACACTACTGGCCGTTACATTTAAGTTCAAACAACCGAAAACCACACATAGTTTACATTTTGTGTAAGGAAAATCACACAAGTCTCTGCGCAGTTGTGTAAGGATGCTATAGCTCTGAAAGTATATTTGCACCAGAGGTGAATAATACTGCATATGTTTAAAGGAAAATTAATAAAATACCAGATGCGATGTTTTGTGGATGGAAGTTTCACGATCAAAGGCCGGGAATGCGTAGAGCTAATTCACACTGATGATTCATGCATCAATCGGCACATCGAATTGGATGCCGTGTCCAAGAATCTCAAGTAAATGTGAAAAAAACCGCAGCCAATCCGGATGAGCCGTCCCCCTACAATGACAGCTATAGGCAGGACTGCTTCAGCAATATCGATTTTACCGGCACGTTTTAAATTTAAACTGTTTTTTTGCCTACTTACCACAAGTCTGATGATGAACTGGGGAAAATATACTTTATGAAGTTTCTTATTGCTTTCCAAAATTACTTCTTTGCTTCAAAGTATGTATATAATCGTACTTAAGGTTCTGATTATCAGTAAAGTAGAACAAATTGCAGCCAAACACGTTTATTAATTATTTTTATACACAAAACCTCATTAATATGCAAAACTGAATTTTTTGAACTGAATCTGTCCTTGATTTCCTGGAAAAGGGTTATTTCTGATACCTGACTAATTTTCCGTTCTCTCAAAATAGATATTGAAACGTTTGTCATCTTATATGAATGTCCGTTTACAGTACAATGCATAGAAAGAAACTGTTTTGATTAGGATATTTGAGTAGCGCAGGAAATTTCTGGAGAGCAAAAAACTCCAATTTGGCCCTGTTTGGCCCCGTTTTACTTTAAATAAACAGACTTGAAGTGAACTCGTTAATGAACAGCTTTCTGCGCATCAATTCAATTTAACGAACAAAAATAATGCTATGTAGTGTGTGCGATACTTCCACCTCAAATGTTAATCCCTACATTTCATGAGTTAGAAAATCTGCAGTATATGTATATAAGGTACGTGATGTTCAATTACAGAACGGTTATTTCATTAACACTATGAGTGGTTAAATGCCTTTGGTTTCGGTTTGGTTTGTTTCGGCAGACTAAGACAGGTACCAGACAATTATTGTGCATCCGAAAGAGCTATTCGGTGTAAGCATAGTGGACATTAAATGCAAAGAAGCAAAACTAACAGATACAAATTCGTCAAAAGGGAAACATCAAGCAGGTTAATCTATAGCGTTGTGGCAGGATTAATTAATCTGACCAAATTTATAATTATAATAAAAACATTCATTCATATGAACATTGATGACTATTTCATCAAACGCCTAGAAAGCATAAACGTACGGAAACGCGAAGTCTGTTGGTTTACCAAGACAATTTGTTTATTGTTCGGAGCTTTCAAATTTCTGCAGGAGTCCATCGGCAGAAGTAACCGCAGCAATTAAAAAAAGACACTTATAGGGGAAGCGGGGGGCACAAGCCAATCAACTATCACTGACGCAAGTCTCGGTGTTTAGGCGCAGGGCTCTTAACGGAAACATCGATTGAATTAGGTCCCATCCGTGGACCGAGGAAACCCCATGACGCAATATTGGATAGTATATTGCATCCAATACCCAAACTGTTCTTGTAATTACAAAGATCAGACTGAACGCATGCTGGGACTGCACACACATGAACGCAACTTAGCGGTTCGATGGGGCAATGAATTGTCACAAGTTTCGGGCCTCACCTACGAAACGGCCATTTGTTTAACTTTGCAGCCGTCAATATAATTGACACACCGGAAACAAGATGGGTCTATAATTGAGTAAAAACTAATCTACCGATAGGAACTAAATCAATTGATGTATCGATTCGGTGTCGGCCTAGAGAGCCCTGCGCAGCCACCTCCACGCTTGCTTCAATGAGCATTGATTGGCTTGTACCCACCCTACAATTGTCGCTTTGTTCACTGCTGTTGTTGTCTCTGAATATGGACTCCTGTAGGAGCTTGCAATCTTAGAATAGTAAACAAATTGTCCCAGGGTTCGAACAGTCTTCGTATTTTTCATGCTATCTTCTGGGACTCGAACGTTCGCATTCATTCTTAAACCTCAGAGACGTTGTTTTTTACTGCCAGGAAACAGTAGATGTTCAGTTTCAGAAGGTTTAATCATTGATTTCACATTTAAATGCTAAACAACTTAAATATTCTAGCCCAATTGCAGTATTTTCATGGATTTTCTAAATTTTGATTTATTGGTACACAAAATCGCTGATACGAAGTAATTAGGGGCCAATAACAATTTTGTGGAACCGTTAATAAGCAAATACAAAAGTGCCAAGGCAGGAGACTCTGTATGTAGTATCGTCTGTGTTTGGTATTTTTTTGTTTAATGCGAGCATTTCTTCCTTTTTGTTGCTGATATATTTATCCACATGCTACAACATTTCAGAAAACCACATCATAGCGTTCTTTGCTATTTGTTCCTAATCGCAAAAATTCAGCATTGTTTTACTAATAATAATGTTAATCTTCAAAGCCTAACGGATTGGAGGTATAAATAATTTCCATTAAACAGGCCAGGCATCTCAATCCCTTCTTACTTGGCCACTTCCAGCTACTCCTGAAACCAAGGTGGCAAAACAGAAACCCGAACACGGAAGCCTCGGAACGAATCTAAATCAAAAGCAATTTGAAACTTATAATCGACTTACGATAAGCAGCCAAGCTGTGTGGATGGATAGCTAATGACACCCTATGCAGCCATTTGATGGTGACATTTCCATGGGTTTTCGCGAACACCCAGGAGTCCAAATATATCGTCAGTACCAAAAGCAAAAACAGTGTGCATGTCTTAGGTGCCTCCGACCTGCAATATCAATGTTCGAACTATACCATCGTGTCCCCAGAGTCGACGGGGGTTCTGCATATGGAGGGGACACATCGAGCATCTTCAGACTCAGTATAACAAAAAATAACAAATCCGCTTAATGTACCCGCAACTTCCTCCATCAAACCTCTTACCGCAACCCGCACGATGCACACAACGACGAACAGCTTTACACCTGCCTCCATCATCCCTGAGACGACCACCTCTCCCATTTCTACTACCAGTGAGATAAGAACCGCCGCCCTGTTAGTTATGACTGCCTTCCCACCTAGTAATTTTGACGTATTTACACACGTTCCTCGTTGCGATCGCATATTCACATCACGCACCGGCCTGGTCGGTCATATGTGAGTCCTTTGCACATTGCCTGACGAACCAATGCCTGAGGTTGTGGAGTGCATCCAACGTACTCGCTAGAAATTCCCACACTTAACACGCACACGTAGACGCCGCATACGGCCATATGCGCAACCATGACAACGGAATTCACCGCAATGTGGACATGCCAAACTCACCTTGCGCATAAGACACTGACCACATATCCAGCACTATTAGCATGCCATTCATCACTAAAATCAGCATCACCACCAACACATCATTTATCTTCATATCTAGTCCACTGCGCATACACAGCAGGCATTGGTCCGGTCGATCAGTCATGAATACAGTGCACTGAGTCTGTAAAACCAAGCCCATGTACACGAACTTACATCCATTGTATTCATATTAGCTGGCAGCAATGCCCCCACATACTTCCCCACCACACGGGCCTAGGAGGCCACATGTGCCGCTGTGCTTTTCTGTGGTAAATAAATAAAGACCAAATTCCATCATCAGACATCTCCCCCACCAACACATGCGCCATACACGAACCCATGCCACATCACTCTCAACGGGCACAGAACAAATGCCTCTTAGGTAACTTCAACGTGTGGTCACTGGTTGCCTTTATATGTGATAACTATGGCCGTCTAATTCACGCGCTAGTTGAGCAACACACCCCTCCCTGTTGTGTGGAAACCTGAGGTGTTACGTGAGGGGGGGTTGGATCAGGTGGTGTATAACAGGGCTACATGGACTGTTGAACTTTGTTAGACACTTGTGCTCACTCGCACCATCAGATGGTTGACTGCTTTGGAAAGTGGACTGCTGACTAGGAAAAAGAAAAGAGAGTGAGATTGACTCTAGGGACCGTGCCCTAATGGCACTCAGCATATATGCCTCTGACACGCATTTTAACCAGAACAGTTCGCTGAATGCTATAACTTGAAAGGTGTTCAATTGATATGATAATTTGTTTTCCTCCAATCAGGACGGAAAGACAGACTGCAATTACTCCTACATACTGTCACATCTACGGCACTTCCACTCAGTTGAGACCTGAGACGTTCCTCTGTTGATTTTGTGAAATCCTGTTCATTGTGCGCAGATCAAACTGTGTGGCACTCAAAGACGCACCTTTTAACTTTTTCAGCCATACCATTCGATCCCGCGTCCGGTCTTCTTACTTTTTTGTGAAACCATGCTGAGAACAGTGGAGGAGGTGAGAGTGCCCTAGATGCTGCGTAAGGCTACTTTTATACTAAACGCATTCACTCACAGTCACCTTTCCTGCGCCTGCCATACTGCGGAGCACACGATGGACAAAATTAATCACGATCGCTGAAGTCATGAAAATTGCAAAATAGTGTTAAAAGAGAGTTAACCACCCTAACATAATTTACGCTCAAGTTTTCTTATGGATTTTTACTAATTCAAATGCGTATTTTTTACTTATCGTTATTTAATTTATGACGGATATAATGAGCATCTGAACTTCTATTAATACAAGCATTCAATCTAGCACTTATAACAGTCATCAATGCATGTGTTTGTAAATTACCGGCAAGTGTTCAGCTGCTGTGAGTAGGTTAATTTTGGTTCATGTTTCTGAAATCTGTTGAACATACTTCAGACAAGACAAACTACAAAACACCAGTTAAGGCTTAATGTTCCTGGGCGAGTGAGCAGTCACATGAACATACATCATCGTACTACACAATCCGAAGGATAGCTGCTCCATGGTGTCTTCAGCCTTCCACGGACTGTAAACCAAACCTGTTGCGAATTTAAAATTTGGCTTAAAATCTTTTGTACACAAGCATACAGAAAGAATTATATTTTGTTGTTATGGTAAAACTCATTGTGTGCTCTTTTACTTCCTAGTTTATTTTAATATAAATCATCAAAGATCATTTAAACCTTTTCTGTTCTTATGCTATTTCTTTAAGCTTTTACCAATAAAACTTTCTAATTAATTGGGGATAGGCAATTTTACAAAATACCCTTCACACACGATCTCTCATCGATCGTCAATTGTCGTTAACCGAGATGAATTTAAACCTCCGTTTATGCTTTGAAAAATCAAAATGGCTGAATGTTATCTTGTTTTGATAAATGATAAATAAATTTAGTTAATTTTTAAAAAATTAGTTTCCTAAAATACAAATTAACCTACTTAAATACTGGTTGGTTATAGTATATTTGCACAAATAAGTTCTTACTGCTCGAACGTGCGAGATATTTTACGTTTAGGCACGCTTTGGTGGCAACAGTTACTGATAAATCCGATGTGAAAAATAAATATGCTCTCTGTCATGAGTATTATTTTAGCATTTTCATCCTTTCTACTTTCCTCTTAACAATCCCAACTAAAGAACTTCATATAAATAGAGCATTGATATTTGAAGACAATAACATGAAAGCAGTAGTGGGCTATCTTCTCTTGAAGGCGAGATGCATTGCCATATCAACAACACACTTCCAGGAAAGTTAGTTGAAATTTTCAAACCTTTGCAAAAATTAATTGCACTTAAGAAAAGCATGCGAAGATGTGTGTTAACATCAACAGATGTTCTCCCTCTCCGAAAATTACTACTACAGGTAGTGAACTTCTAAATTGCACTCCGGAACAGGTTTCAATTCTAGCTGAAATTTCTAAGAGCTTGGACGGTTCGCCATTATCAAATCGTTAAATATCAATATCGATCAGAGTTTTGAATGACTGATCAAATTTTTCAGCCATAGACACAGCGATCTTTTCTTATTCGCTGCCTCGGCATTATTTTGGATTTTATTTTTTACTTTGACGGCCGCTGGTCACATCAAACTCAAGAAATGTGAACAAAAAGGCCCACGTTGCACCCAACAGAAGAAATGGCAGGCTAAAAAGCACCCACTACTGAAGTGAAAGAGCGTAACGCTAGCGGCCGTCAAGATGAATAACATCCCTTCGGTGGCCGAGGCAGTTATTTAATAAAAATCGATCACTTCGAGGCCGACATTTTGTGCCAGTCATTTAATCTCTGATCTATAATGGCAGCAAACGTTTTGTAATGCAGAGCCAAATGACATTAGCGACAAAGATAAGGGAAACTTGAATGGCCATTTCTGACTTGCTCGCCGGCGGCAGCCAGCTAATGGGATTCCACGGCATATGCTAACCCATGGACTGGGCTTCCATGCTGACGAGTGTGAGCGCAGGTTGCATGTGGACGCTTAGAATGGGGCTCGTAGACTAAACAAGGGTGGAACTGTGCAAATGAAATAGAGTGTCGAGAGGTTTCACATCGACAAAACTAGCGTTTCGCATGCTATGGGGTTAGGATTGTTACCTTGCATCCGGCGACTTCTTCCAGTTGGTCATTACCACTAATTTGAGAGGACATCCTCTCAAACTTATTGTGAATAGGGCAAGACTGGATGCAAGAAGATTTTTCTTCTCCAGCCTGGATTGCTGTCTGAGGACATCACCATAACCAATCCGCTGACACTTTAAGCGGAATTTTGATCAGTACAGCCCTCTGTACCACCACAACATCAGAAACTAGAACATTTTCCGCTTGTCATTCCCCATCCACAAAGTAACATGCTATAAAGCATACTGCTCTCAGTTTTTAGTAATATTATTTTATTATTGTTTTTATTATTGTTTCGTCAGATACCCCGCAAAGTGATTATTTTGCAATGGTATTGTAACTAATAGGGAGTTTAAAGGCCTTACCTACCTTACCCTTGATAAAACTGAACTGAATTGAACATTTGTCGCTCTCAAACGGGACGGAAACATTAATGATGATCATGAGTGCAAGCACATCATCCACCAGAACGACCCGCACAGACAGCGATAAATCAGCATTTATAACGCCCTTTAAGTACTGTGAGACGCAATGTTAAACTCGCCTCGGGAATGCATTTATTTTTTTGAAACACTAAAGCATCAAACCGCTTTAGTACCACATAAACAGGCATGCTTTTTTCACTCAGTCATACACACACACGATATTTAACCAGTAATTACCGCCGATGACTGCTGTGTGAACCATGGCAGATTGGGTTTGAATGGACCGTAAAATAGAAGTGAAATTTTCTTAGTTACCAGACATTTGCTCTGCATCTACCGTACTCACACCTTCCTCGCCCAACTGAGTCTGACATCCTGCCAGAGTCAAGGAACTGGAGTGATTAGGAGCAGTGCCTAACAAAGTTGAAGCATCCGTCAACGCGTGCATCCCGCATCTGGTCAGGCATTCTCAGTCAAAAGGAGGCAACTCTCATCCCAGCTGAGTGGGAGCGCCATAAAGCTCATATTGGTAAAGAGCCATTGCAGCCTGCCTCTCCATCCCCAGAGGATCGAATTACTCCGTCTGTTGGCATCCTATCGTCTCCCCATTTTTAGTAATGCGCGATAGTATACAGGTGCGTTTGATCGTTTATAATGAGTGCCATTGTGACGCGGTCCTCATATCCGATCACGCTGTCAACTCTTGTTCACTATCGGACCCAGTCAGCAAGCTTATGCGGGGATTGGGTGAAAGTGACTGTCATGGCGTGGGCCTGCACCTAGGCAGGAAACAATCCCTCTCCATCAACCACCCATGAAAGGCATTCTTACGAGTGAGTACTGTGAACAACGCGTCATGTTCTGATCTGGCCTCACTGTTGGTCTACCGCATCCCACGTGTTGCCTGTTAAAGGAGCAAAGCTGCATGCACTCATATGTAATGGGTAACAAAAGGCTAGATAGTTTACAGCCGAAATCTAGTTTAGCAGTGGGCGTTTAGTACAATTCATAATACTTTTCACCAGTAAACTCAACAACAAAGAATGTCTTTTTGAAAGTGCATTGAATTGTATATGCTTAAAGCCCTCGTGTGTATGAAAACTCTTCTCTGTTAAGATGTATAAAGCAGTTTTCATGAACTAAGCATGACATTTCTTCACAGAAATGTTACGTAGGAACCGACTTGAATACAAAATCCAAAGTAGAGACAGTTTAAGATGTGTCATATCTGATGAAGTAAACCTGCGATATTTTGTACTACAAAACACAGTAAATCTGCAACCACGCTTTCCCCCGTTTAAGCCCACTGACAATATCCACGCATATGTGAATACTCTGAAGTAATCGCTAAACATGTCCCAATTACTTTAATCTTCATATCTAAAGGAAAAATTGGGCAGCTTATCGATCTCTTAAAGTGTTTTATTGAGCTCTTCTTCACCTTAAATGGAAAAACTGACTAACGAACAAAGGTTAAACCGATAGGGGTTACCGTTGTCCATTCTGACCAGTGAGACCGTATCGCAAAGACTGCAGGCACATAATGTTTACCTTTATCGACCATGATTATAAAGTACTATAAGCTGATGACACACTTGCCATTTTCAATCGAGAAAGTATTGCGAATTCATGTGATATCTGTACTCCAGCTCCTCAGAGATTGAGTGCATAATGCAGGAAGAAAACGGTGGTCGGGCACTGAAACCAACGGCTTTTAGAAAAGCCAAAAATATCTCAACATTCTCTGTTTTCATAGCAAGCACAAACTTTTCACCAAAAAGCAGTTGCGCCTCGTAGAAATGCAGTCCAAATAGCAAAACATTAAGGGCGAGAGTCCATTTCTACAGAACGTTTTGCAATAAAGAGATACCCTGACAGTTTATTCATAAAAATGTAGACAAGACGCCAGGGAGCAGTCAGAATGGAAACGTTGGCGAGCAATATCTTAAACTACTGACGTGTTTGAAGTATTAGTTAGATTGGTTAGCGAATTTGGGATTGGTATCGTTTTACAGACTAGAAACAACATTAATGCACCCTAGGGACCCAGTTGCCATCAATCAGCAATCCGGTTTCATTTGCCGGATAGAGTGTGATTGAGGTCAAACAACAGTGCTTGCGAAGCGGGAAAAAAAGGTCCATAAGGGATTAAACGATTTCATGATCTCTGTGAGACGAAAATCTAAACTTCCCTCAGTAGCTACCCATGCGTCCCTGCCACAGCATAGATTCACTCTCGCGTGTGTGAGATTCTGGAGCATTCGGAAGACCGAATTTCTTACCTAGTGCAAAAAACCTTGGTACTCGACCGAGAACTCCATTCAGAGACTATTGATCTGCTTTCCGCATATCAAGCGCTACGCGAAGAAGTCAATGATGCAGGTTAAGGTCAGTCCCGACAAATGTAAGCTTTATTTGCCCTGAGTTACACAGCTTCCTTATTTATTGGCGATCGGCTCGCATGAAGAATCACACAATCAGATGAATGAACTACCAATCCCCGAGCTTGCCTTTATTATACTTTTTAAACGAGTGACTTATTTTCAGTGGTTGCGTGACATTTGAACGTGGTGGGTATTGCATTAGGCGTTTTATTAATATTTTGATATATATTGGAGCATTTGTTAGTGCTTTGCACACATAAAACATGACCTGGAGTTCAACCAGATGGCGGAACTTGCCCCAGCGTAAACGAGTCACCCAACTGTAGGCAGGACACAAGATTCAACGAGCCGAAAGCAAATCTCCGCGAAATGATATGGAAGGTGGGAAAGTCAATGACAGTTTAAAGCAATATTGATCTTCTCTAGGTTTCAGAGACCACCCGTCGTCTTTACAAATGAAGACATATTAATTATGAGGTCAACCGCATTACCCCGTCGACGGTAGACCTATCAAAGACCATTTCTCTTGTCATTTACTCGATGAATATTTCTTTAATTGAAGCTACGAAACCTCATAAATACAAATCTTCTATGGATTTCAGCTATGTTCTTCTTCTTCTATATTCAGCGAAGCCCAAAAATGCTTACATTATTCAGATACCTTTTATTTTAAAATGTGCTAAAGTCTACTGGCATTGTTCAGTTGATTTGACGACACTTCTTGTCCAACTGATGTCACTGTGGTTCTAGTATTTGCTCGTAACACATAACAGTGAAATCTCAAGTGTGAAAACCTTTCGTATGATATATAAATTCATTCATATTTTCAATTCAAAGGTTGGTAACTTTATTTAAGCTTCAATTTCTGAAATTGTAAAGTCTGGTGAATGCAACGAGTGTTAGCGAAATCTCATCTTTCAAAAACTGATTCGATTCGATCATAGCACTGTAGAATCTTACGTCACGATGATTTTGTGTGGTACGAGGTCTTGCGTAAAATAAAACTCTATTCTTATTTCCGATGCCACAGACAGTTTCAATCAGCTCTTAATGTGAATTAAGGTTGTTCAGGAGATCCCGTACAGCGTGGATGAAAGCAAAGTGTCGGTAAAGAGGATTTAAATCCCAAACTCCTTTCGGTTCATGTTCCCGTTCACGCGCATGTTGCTTATAACAAGAGAATTGGACTTCACTCAGGGTTTTATCCAAAATAAAAATATAGGAAAGAACAATTGTTTGCAATTAAAAAAGCCTTTATCCAAAGTTGTAACTAAAACACCATGTAGGACAAGCGTCCGAACATACATTAAAATTGTGCTTCCAACTTCCATTCAAACGCGTGCAATCCAATAATTAATGCAATATAGTAACCGCATATTTCCATCCGTCTACGTGAAATAATGTGGGGCTGGGTTGCGAAGGAAGGATGACAAAAAGTAAAAGCAGGGGCTCCATACCGGACCTTTATACTTCATCGATGAAAAGCCACTTCTTTTTACCACTGCTTGCTTCTCCGTCTTCCGTCTCGAGTATGGGAGAATTTGCCCGTCGATTTGGCCTCAGGCGCCTGTTCCACTGCCAGTTCCACGTCAGAGGCCCCGCTCACCCGCCTACGGCCGATACCCGAGAGTAGCATCGATTCGGAGCTGATCGCCTCCTCATCCTCGTCACTGAGGGAGATGACACGGAGAGCCCGCAGCTCCTCTGTCTGCTTGACTCCGCTGTGAAGCATGCAGAGGGAATGGTGTCGACCTGGAAAGAGCAGGCGTCGTCGCTTGCAGCTGCACTGACGCGCCAACTTGCCGAGGGGCTCCTGTCGTGGTCCGGAGGGCGGCTGCAGGGCTGCAGACTGGCAGGTCATCCAGGCCTGCTGCTGCTGCCGCCCTCTGCCCTTGGTCCAGCCGTCGCTAAAGTCCTCCGAACCTCCACGCTCTACTCGCACCAGGTTAACCGCCTGGGGCCGTCGGCTGCGTTTCCTCTTGCGATATTCCAACCAACCACCTACCGCTGAAACTGCTAAGACGCAAAGAAGAACACTAACAAAGATGACTATGAGGCCCATTGACACCGCGGAGGCTATACTTAGGCCCCTGGAAATGACTGGTGCCACAGTATCGTATGGAAGGACTGTCGGGGTGATTTCCGATATCTCTGTTACGACGGGTATCAGTGGAGAGGGACCAGCAGTTGATGGCGAAGTTTCAACCACATCTTTCGTTCCTTCTGTAGTCACCTTGGGTTTTATCTTCATGGGCGTAGTAAAGCCTACTTTGGGTGTGATTTGCTGCTCAGTCGCTTGTTTGGTGGGCATTGTCAGAGTAGTATGCGGCGTGTGTAAGTGGGTAGCATTACTGGGAGTCGGGGGAATCTGTGTTACAACCGTAGTCTCCGTGCCAACAGGAACCGTGATTACCTCAGTTGGGATTGGGGATGTTTGGGAGACCGACGTAACCGCGGGGGTCTCTGCAGTTTCTACCGTGGAGATTTGAGGTTTTGTAGCGGTTCCGCTAACAGTTTGCAACTCTGCCAGCTGCAAAGTGCTGTATGTGCTTGAATGAATAGGTGAAGTGGAACTGACTTGTTCATCTACTGTGGTAACCACTGCAGCTGGTATGGATGTTGTAGAAGTAGCTGAATTCACCGTAGGGAAAACAAAATCTGAGACAACAACTGAACTTGGTAAACTGTCGGTACTCGGTGGAAAAACATCTTCAGGTATTAAGGTTGCCCCATTAGGAGTACTCTCCGGCAGAAAAGTGGCATTTTCTGACGTTGAAAAGGCCGGCAAAACCAATGTTGTCATTAACGAAACATGTGCATCTGTCGTTGTTTCTGTGTCAGGAGTGGATGGCATTATTAGTATTCCAGGAGAGGAACTGAGTGATGTGATGTCATTCTTTGGTAACACAACCGTCGAGGATGGCATACTAATGGTTGTCGTTGGAGATTGTGTTGTAGCGGCTGGTTGCTGTTCGGCGATCGAGATCGCTACTGAAGTCGCGATTTCGGTGGTAGAAGCGGCACTAGTTGTTGGTGTTACATTTACAGTCGTACTAATAGGGCTTGAAAGCAAAGCTAGTTTTGAAGGGGAAGGTGACGTTCCTGCAAAAGTGACCACTGAACTAAGTGTGGAAGAAATTAAAGTCGCAGGTAAAATAGATTCCGTTTTCGTAACAAGTTCCGAATTCAAACCGCCCGTAAGGGATGTAACTGCAGATCCAGCCGTCACACTCGGGCTTGTTATTGGCACCATAGAAACGCCTGCCGTGGATTCAGCCATGAAGGCTGTTTGTACTTCCGAGACCAGCGTTTTTTCCTGAGCAGGTTTCAAGGTCGTAGGCATCATGTCTGATTTTGGCATTTCGGTAAATTGACTGGAGCTTTTGATTTCCAGAATTGTTGATCCATCCGAACCAAGACTCACAGAAGTCGCTAGACTTGGTACCTTGGTGTCAGGTTCAGGGTGCTGCATAGATGTTGGAATGTAAGGCGGCTGAGATGTGATCTGCTGAATGTCATCAGTCAGTGTGCTCTCGAATGTAGACGACAACGTCAGTGGAACAATAGACTCTGGTTCAGTCTGCACGGTGCTTTGCAAAACCTCTGTTAGTGCGTCAGAGCCTGCCTCAGCCGTAGAATGCATCACTTTAAGAGATGGCGACGTCTCGAGATCTGTTACTGTTGTCCATAAATAAATGTTCCCTTCCAACACTGTTGTAGAGAATGCTGCTGCTGCTGCCTCAGTTGGCTGAGAATGCTGGAACTCCTGAACTGTTGAAGTAACATCAGTATATGATAATGAAGAGACACTCGCAACTGTTGGGTCAGCCGTTGTGGGATCTACAGTAGTTATCGGTATCGAAGAGAAGTCGGTGATTATTCTGATTGTTCCAGTGCTAGTGGTGGAGCTCTGCACACCACTGGTCGGGCCAAGAGCTGCCGGAGTCGTTTGGGTCGAGGGGTTCACTTCAATTTCACTTTGGATATCAGGCAGTAAAGTGAGTCTATCCATTGTTTCCATGCCAGGCTGGTGTGTAAGAGGTTCTACAGGGGCCAATGACTCCATTTTCTGGGATCTAAAGGCTTCAAGGGTTGTTAAAAAAGATAGCTCCGGGTCAGGTGTATCAGAAAAAACAGTACTTAGAGTGGCATCTTCAAGTTCCGCAGTCATGACATCTGTCTGTTCTGGGGTAGGCACGCGACTGATGTGTGGTTGCAAAGTTTGACTTGGGCTTTTTATATCAGGCCCCACCGAAGAGCCTTCCAACAGTGAACTAGGCCCGTGAATGGTTGATTCGTCAACATTAGTTTGTCCTTCAGGGGTTACTATATCCTGAACGGTTACAACTATGGGATCCCCCCAGAGGGGATGTACTGCCATCGGTTGTATCTGCAGTCACGGCTACATCAGCAGGTTGGGCAGTGTCTACAAGAGTAGTTGAGGAAGTTTCCTCACCAGCTCTCTGAGGCAAAGTTAGATGTGAAGGCGTAGTGCCAACGGTCAGCAGAACTTCATCCGTGGCGTATACGATAACGGGACCATCTGGCTGATGACTCTGCGGTGAGAAATTCAGCGCAACAGTCGGCTCCGTTTCACTCCTCTCGGCTGTCGTCAACTCTGCGGGCACACCTTGGAGATCGCCCAGGCTATCTGAACTCTCATCCAAAGAGCTCTTACCCTGGGCAGCTTCCTCTCCTTCAGGTTCTAGGAAAAGCATCGAATTTGCATCCGTCTCCATCGTCTTAGAAATCAAAGGCGGTTGTGTTGACGAATTATGGCCTCTTTCCAAGATTGCATCAGCTGTGACGCTGTCTAAATTTGCGTTTGTTATGCCGGCACCAGGTCCGTTCGTGACAGTGGGTAGAGGAGATTGTGCAGCAGGAGTGCTGTGAGGCATAACTTCTTGTGTCTGTTCCAGCGGTGGATCGTTAATAACGCCTTCGACTATGTTACAGGGGCTACACAACGTAGCAGGAACCGCTACTTCCCCTTCCGTTGCAGTTACTTCTGGGCTGTCGCTCTCTTGACCACCAAGACCTTCCAGCTCTGCTGCATTGGGCGTCGTGGCAACGATTGCGGAAGATTCAGTCTGTGCTAAACTATCGTCCAAACAGACGGTACACACAAACAGCCATAACAGGAGTGCTGAGGGGATTTTTCGCATTGCCGTTTATGGAGCCTGGACCATTGACGTCGACAAGCCGGTGCTGTGCTACTCCCTGCCGGGGTAATATTCGTCCTTCAACTAACGGTCTGTCTAAAACTTTCCGTCTGGTTTTAGCTTATCCCCTTGTGGACACCGTCACCCGTGTCTGATTCACCTTATTATGCAAATCGCCTCATGTGTGCATGGTCGTATTGGATGCTAAGACACCGCATATCTGATTACGAATGCAAGATATGCTTCTCTTGGGGGGCGTTCCATGATTGTTTGCATGAATGACTCTCACAGCAAATAACCATTGACCTCGCAGTCAATGCGTGCCGCGTCAGCGAAGACAAAAGCATTCCGGTAGGAATACTGGGGTCATTATGGTAGAATACGAATCTACTGAGTGTCTGAGTTCAGTACAGCACAGTATTTTCATGTTAATGTGGAAATGAGCTGATGTGGATTCACTGCTTTCCATCCGTTTTGGAACTGGAGAAAGAATTGGCCAACACGTATGCATCGATTAAGTTCACATTAGGACAGACAAAATTAGCCAGTAAATTTAACTCCGGGTGGATGATTAAAAAAGAATATCAGATAGGAGAGAGCCTTGTAAGCGGATGGGTTAAAAATAAAGAAACCAACGATTGGATCTGTTGATCAGTCATCTTGCACACAGTTGTTTACTGACTTAAGCTATCCAGATGTTGATCAGGAAAACTGGAATTTTTATCTGCCCAGGCTCTTGCGCATATTGATCTGTGACCTGTTGCACCAAGATCATGGAACTCGCATATTCACTTGCATTCATGAAAAAAAAGGTTGACGAATCTGATACCAAATCTATTAGGAATAAAAGCTTACTGTGCAATTATGCATACAGAATTTGAAAGTATATTAGCATGAAGTTTTCCGACATTTATGGAAGCGATGCATTCAGTCTGTTGTGCTTTTGTCTAGACCACGTCAGTGAGTAATAAATCACTTTCATTCTTCATGAAGTCATCTACTAATACGAACCAACTTAACGGTAATATTTTGCTCCCCAAATTTGAAATACTAAGCGAATGGCCCGAAAATTCAACAAATTTTATCGAAAAATTCACACAAATTATTTTGTCTTGTACGCAGTTGTTGTATAAGACTTCATTTTCAAATATATACTCAAAGTAAAGGTATATTTAGGTTTTAAAACGTTTTCTGAATTCATGAATAACTTTGGATTCCGATGGGCCGTTCTATTTGCGCTTAAGGACATCGAAAATCAAAAGAAAAAGGAAATACCTACGTGGTCATTTTTTATGAATGCGGTTTTTCCAGGCGGCCAAACAGACTTGCACTCACAAGCCGACATCTTGGCGGGAATGGAATATTTACGAATTTTGCTGACCAATAATCCATGTCACAACCCATTGCAGTGTAGAAATTTGGTTAAAAAAGTATGGGGTCAGTCACTGACTGTTGAATACCAGAGGGTAACTTGCTGACTGGCAAAGAGCACCTGTCTTAATGAACTTGATCAAATACAAGGACATGATAAGAACTCGTTTCTCTGAACAGCACTTGTACTAACCAAGAACCCATTCTTGGTCATATGAATTACCACCATAGTAAACAAATTTCTTAAGCAACAGTAAAGGATGAGAGAATTTCACTTAATGAATGCTGCCAGGCAAACTTGGCTGACATGCTGTAGTCAAATTGGTGAGTTTCATCAAAATCCATAACCTTGATTGATTTTGACCAGTTGTCACTAGCTTCACTGAGAAGCAATCCTACCGGACAGTTAAACATTATTCAGGAGTTTTCAAATACTTTAACTAATTCGGTCATCCACTTCCAAGTTTAACCTCTGGAGATCGGTAATTAAACCTAACCCACATGTTATATCGTTAGAAGCAACTTCACTCCTCTCATTTATGCCACCGGGCGTGGCGTGGCACGCTATGTGTAAGCGCTTTGAAGTATATCGATGGTCTTAGACTCATAAACATAAACCGCTGAACATTTTGCCAACGAACATTATCTCCGTTTAGCTTAACTCCATTGGGGGTGCATTTATTGATAAAACTGCTTGTGATGTTTGTCATCCATCACTGTGAAATTGTTAGGAGGGGACGAGTGAGTCCCGTTAGTGATCACTGCGCGTTCCTCAACGAATGTCAATAGTTCCGATCAAAATCGGCAAGAAAGTGAGCCCATGAGATTTACAGTCAAGTCCTTCCAGCAGCCGCACAGTGGCTATGACCACAGAAAGATGTATGTTGCCGAAAATGACACGGGAGAATCGGAGGGACATTTCTAGCTTATTAGCCGTCGTCAGCTAACCATACCCAACGCCAGGTGGCGCACCACCCCAGGATTGAACCCACGACCCGTTGTTCAGAAGTCAAACGATCTAACTACTAAGCAACTGGCTCGTTGTCTTGCTAGTTCCGATCGGGAAAATTGACATTGGTGGATGGACACTTCACTGATCGGTTACGGGACTCACTCGTCCCGTTCTACTTTGATGTTTACGCTGGAGCCCCTTCAGCAGCAGCACATCTTAAACCAATGCAATATCGATTACGATGATCAGTTAAGACTGCACAAAAAGAGATGAATTCAAATAACTATTTCAAATTCCGTCTGTGTCAAATGGTCTGATTGCCGGCAGAATTCTTTTTCAGTTCTGTATAGTAGGTAGTACAGCGGCAATTGACAGTCAGGCCACTTAATGAACTAAATAAATAGCTCCAAAATATGCAAAATTCCGTTTTGCATTATGAGGAGCAAATACCAAACCACAGATCTTCCATTCTCTCAATCATCATTTGTGATTTGGAAGTATTGGCAATGCGCACGTTAAAGTCAACATAAACCCAGGGGATTAAATCTGACTTGGAGGACTAAATAAAGCATTTGACACATTTGACGGTGTTCTGCTTATAACATTTAAACATACAAACGAAGAGGACCGCATGTCCGATTTAATGTTCTCAGAGATCTAGTAAGTTTTAAGATAGGGAAACATGTGCATTGCATTCTTATAATGCTTTTTTATGGCTGTGGATTGAAACAAAATAGTGTTCAATAACCTTTTAAATAACCGCTTACGGACATTATGATTTACCTATGGCCGTTTGGAACAGAGCGCGACGATGAGTGAGTTAAGTAACCTCGAGCTCGGTTGTTTTTCAAAGAACGTTCTTCTTTTTAGCATCGCAGTGTAGATGCACGTTTTACTTTAAGACATTCATGCATATTATAATAAGGATCAAAAAATATTTTGTATAATTATTGTGTGTTTGTTTTAAAATGTGAGGTTTATTCTCGCTCTACATCCTCAATATAAGTAGTATGTAAGTATAATTAATAGTATGTTAGCAGCACTTTTCCACTCCCACATCAGATACCACTTCCACATCAGACAACTGACTGGCTCAGAAGCAGCACTTTTCCACTCCCACACCAGACACCACTCCCACATCAGACAACTGACTGGCTCCGATGGTGGTCTGATTTTGGGGGTGGGGGAGAGAGTGAGGTCGACAGCTCAGCGCATTTTCCTCACTATAAACAATCTGACGCGCTTGAAACTAGCATGGTGCGCTAAAAGCCATGGCTTGGAAGGTTGTCAACTGATGGGATAACTCGCACCATGTGGTCAGCCCAATGTGTGTTTGGTGTGGAGTGGCTGACTGGCGGACTGAGAGTCAGGCTGCAATGGCTCCTTCTTACAGTGGCCTTTATGGCACTCCCACTCCGTGGGATCCGAGCCAGGTTTGGTGGTACGCCTAGTGGCGGCTCTGGCCAAACCAGCCACCTGCACCTTCTCCCATCTCCGGTCTTCTTGACTCTGTCTTGACACCGGTCTCAGGAGGGGGAGGAGGAGAGAGTGCGGTAGCTGCAGCGCAAGGCTTCTATCACTTAAAACTAAATCACGTGCAAGTCACCATCCCTGCACCACCCTTTCGTAGAGCATACGGTGCAACGTTGAAATCGACGGTCGAACTATCATCATGTAGTAGTATTACTCTGACGAGCGGGCAGCCTTCTGCTTCCCTTCTATCTCACGCCTGTCTCAAACATTTTGGTCCTCCTTTAAAGCCTGCAGACACAACCACAAATGCGAGTCCCAGGAAGTAATTGAGAAGAATTATATGCGATCGCTTGAAGAAGAGCTTTATTAACCTGCAATTTCAGATTCCGACTCAAACCCATCATCAGAGACAGTATCAGATACAAGTAATTCGTACACAGGGAGTTGCAGTATTTATAGGATGCCTTCGCTATTCTACGGCTGCCTTCGGCAATTAACGCCCCCTCCTTCATTGATGACGACTGCGCTCTGGTGGGTTAATTGTTTGATGGTTGGCATGCGGGTCATTATCCCCTGAAATTTCTACACCCCTGTTGGAGGGTGGCGGGTTGATTGCTCAGACATCTGGCTCACCGGCACTGGTGTGGGAAAATGTGTTCGCCTGAGCGATCACCGAGTGGCCGATTGCCCTGGCCAAACTGAATCTCAACACCGAATATGGGTTGAGTAGGTCATAGCACTTGTTAACAGAGTGGGGGCCTGAAAACCATGACTCAAGGAACTCGCGGCTCACGCGATATTCCCCTCTTGCAAGAATTTCGGCTTCGTCTAAGTTTACTTTGTGGCCGGTTCTCGCCGAATGAGCTGCGACTTAAGAATTGGCGTCATTTCGCCACACTGCTACCGCGTGTTCGGCAATTCAGATCCAAATTAGTCTTCTGGGTTTCTCCGACGTAGTTGCTTTGCACGAAATTGCACCATATCCAATAATCAACTACAGATGTTTCTTGCCGTGACCGTGTGTCCTTCGGTCTCCTTACCTGACGCCGAATGGTGGGCTCCGGTCTGTGTGAGACGTGAGTGTGAATGTGTGAGTGGCGCGAGAGGGCGGCTGACGTCCTTCGATACGTTTATGACGTATGGAATCACACACCAATCTTTAGGTTCGGACAGAGTGCAACGTTCGGTCGATCTTTTCATAGGCAGCTGACCGTATTTTATTTCAAGTAAACCATGCCACATTCATGAATTTGATCGTTTGTCAAAGATTCGTCCCCTGCGGCTGAAAGTTAAATTTAATATTTTTCCATGAAAATTAACGTAGTAAGTATCAAAAAAGTGGTTCCTAAATTGCCAGTTTCTTTCTTCCATCTCCTCTTTTTTCTCC
Source organism: Schistocephalus solidus (assembly GCA_017591395.1). Classification (NCBI taxonomy): domain Eukaryota; kingdom Metazoa; phylum Platyhelminthes; class Cestoda; order Diphyllobothriidea; family Diphyllobothriidae; genus Schistocephalus; species Schistocephalus solidus. Next base: position 39,335 of record WEDG01003240.1, on the reverse strand, counting down.
TTCTCACCTTCTTTCCCCCAAGTCAACGGAACTTCGTTTGTGCTGCATCCACTAAAAAGACAAGCTTGAACCATCTTAGTCCTTTCAAATCAACCGAAGTCTTGCTTGACGTAGTGCGTTTTTACACCGCAATTACATACTAATCTAACCACAGCACTTTAATGCTAGGATGTTTTTTCATCTTCAAACTGTCATGTAAATTAGACCAGGCTACAACTAACGACCTGACATGCTGGCAAGGTTAAGGCACGCGTGTGTGTCCCTTAAGTTGGTTAGCTTAATGTATGCCTATCCCGTATTGTGCAATTGGCATTGACGTCAGTGTTGTGGGCCTTTCTTCCCACCCGGCACTGATGTCATGAGGAGGCCAGATAGGAGAGAGAGAGATAGAGAGAGAGAGAGAGAGAGAGAGAGAGAGAGAGAGAGAGAGAGAGAGAGAGAATGAGAGAGAGAGAAACAAAAAGAGAAAGTTAATATATTTCCGAGTAACTTTCATAGCAAGCATATCCTCAATAGCAGATGTTCACATGACAGACAGGTTTGCCATAAACTAGGCACATGTTCCTCCATTCTGTTATGCCTAGTTATGCTGGCTTGCACTATACGGCATTTTTAAATTGATGCCAAATGTCTGTGTATTTTTAAACTACTAGGATATATGGATCAACCAAATGTTGTATCCCTGATGTCTGTTTTGTTTCAGCATTAATCCCCTCGTTTCCAAATAACATTCAACTGTTTGCAAACTTCACTAGCAAATTAGCAAGGCATGCAAAAATTCAAGTTGGGTTCCACAGAAGAAAACGCGAAAGGCAACGGTTATCACGTAAGGAGACGCCAGTGATAACCTAAAAACCAGAAGTTCATCCACAGTAATTCTGCCCTGTGTTCGACTGAACAAGAAAGATGTCATCCATTTTGCACCACTAAAGCGTGTTTGGACCATTAATGTAGATTTCTATCGCAAACAACTGGATCTTGTACAAGATCACCTACATCAAATTATACTTGCCTCAAAAAGAGAATGTGCTCTTATTGATAATGACAAAGCATAACTGCAGGCCTCAAAACAAATGCTTAAAAATGAAAAATCATGCGTATTAAAAGTTCATATTCATCCTTCAATTTCAAATAACTTAGCACCTACGACTTTCCACCTATTTCGGTTATTAAAACACATCATAAGAGGATAACCATTCAAATGCAGACAGTAAAATCGGAATTTCAGAATTTCTGAAAAAAGAGATAGATTTCTTGGAGAATCGCATTAAAAGGGTTCCTCCTCGTTTGGATTAAGTCACTGTAGATGCTATTTGCTACATTATTTATCAAAAAAATTTACGTAACCGTCATTATCGTTTGCTTGTCAAATTTTCTATGTAGACGTACTACATTTCGAACATTAAATTCAAAGGTAAGATTTTCGGTGTTTTAAAAACAAACTTATCATCTGTTCATTCATTCTCGTGCTTGAAGAGATTATGAATGTCGTGGATATGCCAAACGAATTGGAGATAACATGCAGCATTTAGGTGATAAAGTTTTTGTGAGCACAAACTTTTACAGAAATTCTGGCCTTTATGAACTCTATGAAGCTGTAAATATCACTAACTATATAATATTTTATAAGCATTTAAGTATCTTTGATCTTAGAAAAATCGGTCGTGGTTGAGGCAATTGACACCATTTTCACCCAACCTTTCTCCTTGTTGATGCTTAATAAGTGCATTCTCCGAGAACGCTCTCTTGTGTTCGAGTCATCTTCTGTTAAATGCCTTATATTTGAATTCTTTTTATAAGATTGAACTCAATTCTATGCGCAGACGATCAAAGAATCTTAAATCCTAAACAGGTAAACTGTATCGCATCTGCACATCATTTCCTCATAATAAACTAAAATATAGTTTTAAATATTTTATATTCAGCCCTGTTTATTGGCATCCATTGCTCTCGTATCCATGGTTTCATACAGGTTTCCAGGAGCATTTTTAAGTACAAGAGATATACAAAATAGCTTTACTGTTATTGATGTAATTAACTTGTCAATCTCTTGATAAAATTATTACTCCACGTTATTCCAGAAAGCAATAAACCTTCGGAATCCTTCTTAATTAAACCAATAGGTGTTTGTGATGCAACTGTTTACCTTGCAATTCAACGAATGATTCACGCTGGTATATAACTGGTAAGAGAGCAATATTTTTAAGGCTGCACTATTTATTTTGTTTGTTTAAAACTCACTTATCGGTTTCGGGGCCCACTCTTCCCATTCATTCTTGGGTTTCACTCCCGAGACCTGCTAGCAGCCGCATTGCAGCTGGAATTATAAGCAGGTGAATATTGGGTAAGAGTGTTATTTCTAATCAACGGGTTTGATCCTCAAGTAGTGCACCACCTGGCATTGTGTATGCTTGGTGGATGATGGCTAATTAGTTAGAATTAGCCATTCGATTCTCGCTTATACATGTCGGTAATTTTCATCTGAGTAATCATTTTATTGCTTTTACTCAATTACTCGGTGGTTCCTGTAATGTTTCATGTAGTGGATACTTTAAATGTGACGTATTTATAAGGAATTTTCAAAGCAAAGAAAATGCAGACGGAGATGGACCGTTCATCTTATGTTGCCAGATCCTCTTCCCCTGAAAGATGGGTAATAACTTCTTCTGTGTAAATAGGTAAACTGCTTGCATCACAGTTTAAAGGCACGTCTGTCACAAAATAAAGACAACGCATCTGGTCCAAATAAGAGAGATACGTGTTCCGTCTCTGGATGGAGACACTATCTCATCCTGTTGTGTGAGGTCCTCCGACTTCGAATTCTACACTTAAATGTTGACCGCCCACCAGTTAATATAATCACACAACAGACAACCTAACTCATTGAATGTCGTGATCTAAGCTTGCCTAGATATCACGGCATAAGTATTTTATGATTATTATTATGTGTTCCATTCAATTTAGGTGCACACATTCTTTTTCTAAATAAGAATGCAGTTCATATCTGTTTTCTGGTAGGAAAATGCTACATCATTAGATAAAATCACACGTTTCCGGACACTGAAGTGATTTCCTACGCTATGTTTTGTTAAGTGTACAAAACCCCTGGTTTGCGCAAGCTGCGCTTTAAAATAACAAGAGAGTTTCCATAAGTTCCCATCGTGAACCGAGAAATAAAATTATGCGTCACTAAAAATCAGACGAAAGCAGGCGTATTTAATCGCGTTATTGAAAAAAACAAATGGGCTAATTAGCGTACAAATCATGCTTTGCACATTTGTGGCCCTTTTTCTGATAAACATATTAGTGGATGTATTTCGTAAGTACTTTGTTTTACCACATCGACAATCAGAATACAAAGCTGCTATCTGTTGGACGTGTTTGAATATCCCACAGTTGCTGGGAAATATCAGCTCCAATATTCATACCAACTTTTGATGCAAACCTGAAAATAATTGTTGCAGAGTATTTGCTCCTAGTTTGCGCCTTAAAGTCTTGGTAAATAAAACAAGACGAAAAATTACTGTTACGCGGTATTTTTAACTCTTTGGCATTATTTCTTGGAATATTCTAGTTCGCTCTTATCCATTGGTCCTAGGGAACCTTGACGTAGTGTCCTTTCATTTGGTTTTTTAATTTGATGCTTTTCAAATAAAAATATAGTACTTCAACTCTTATAGATTCTAATGTACAACCCAAAGGGAGCCATCTTTTTTGAACGGTCAATGCTTTATGGTAGCATAACTTTCCGTGCATGCGGGATGAACGGCTTGACCATAACGATGCTTTTCTTACAAAGATTGTTATCTTCCTTCTAAAATTTCACAAACTTATGTTACGAATTTAGACGCCGGCACTGAGGTTTTTTAACATAAAAATAAACAACATTATATATATTGCCACGGCCCTTGACATGAGTAGGGAACCATCTGCATGGCGTCACACTACTCCTCAATGATACGAGCACTAGATCGCTTAAACCATGACACGTTGTCAGTTCATGATTAGAACATGTAAGTAGGGTTATATTTTGATGTCATAAAATGGTCATAAAGTAACGTCAACTGTTATCATAAGTACGGCACACATTATAGCAAACTGTTTGCCAGAATTACGACTCTATCGCACATGTTACTTAAATTTCCTAATTTTCATTGATGAGGAGGAAAAATTCCAGCACCAGGTCACCACATGGGATGCATATTCTAATCATTCGCGAAATGCGTCTTCCACCAGCATACCTAAGCTTCAGATCAATCTTTCCAGAAAGACACACCCATAACTTTAATGGCTTTCAATCAAGCAAAGTGCTCAGGTTTGCAAAAATTATTTCTCCTCTGAGGATTTTCACTAATCCGAGTTCTAGATACATCTACACTCAGAAGACTTCGCGCGCTTCGTTTTCAGTATTTAACACAAAAGGTGAGAACGCTTAAACCTCTATCGGTATGATTATTGTGCTGACAACAAATCACAAAGACAAACATCTAGTTAAAGTCGTAGGTATTTTTAATAAACAGAACAGTGTTTCAAAACTGAGCAACAGACAGCTACCGTCAAATTCCTTGCTAAAGAGGCTTCCTGTTGATCGCAACTGGTCATATGCTTATTCGTCGTCGAACAGGTCTCATAGAGGTAAGACGATGGAACATGTGGTCGAGATTATATCGGGCCTTCTGAAGAAGTTTTCCGAGAACGACTCCAGAAATCTGCCGAAAGATTGCTTTAAATCAGTAATGTCAAAGCGTCTGCTACTGATCAGAAAATATCAAAAGGCACAAAAAACAGTAATTAATGGAGGCAATGCTTAAAACTGCCAACTATGTCTCCCTTCGAATTAAAAAATTTAGCAAGCTTTCGTTTGGAGGGTGTTCCGTTTTAGATGTCCCCAAGCATTAGTCTAACATAGAGATCGAATATTTTTTTCTTAGCGAAAATTTCTGGCGGAAGAACTATTCCGGTAGCCCGTTTTGTCCCGGTAACCTTCTTTCGCCTAGCTTTTATATGACAAAGTGATGGTAAGTTCAATTATTGAAAAGAAATGACACGAAATTAGTGTTATTAATGAAGTCTACTTTTGCAGACAGCAAACCTGGCAGGGAAGTTCCTCCGTCCTTGCAGTCGCCCAGGTAGAGGCGTGGAGGCCGGTGTGGACGGTAACGGTCGCCGCTCCGACAACAAATAACCACTTTACTTAGGCATTATTGCTGCAGATGGCGTTCACTGATCTGGCCTGGTTACAGGACAAAATGCGGATGAGTACGAGTTTGCTCTATGATTTTCAGTCTAAAGTCATTTCTGCTGGTATCACTGCGACAAGCAATCAACGATGCATTGTTACAGCTTGCTTCGACTGTACGCTGTAGTCTGATGGTAGAATGGAGTCGCAGTAGGACTAGATCGGTGAAGGTGTGGCCTTCAAAATGCACACTGGCAGTCGAGGGACGCGGCTCAAATCATTGAGTGTTTAGCCTGTGTTTTCGATAATGAAATTTCTGATGTGTGAGTTTAGTTATTTTTGCAACCAAGGATTTCGCGATGTGACTGGGCGAAGATGAAGATGTTGATGTTTTTGTTACAAATTTAAACCTACGGATGGATTCAAGGCAAGTGAATGTCGGGTTAATTCAATGTTATGATGTTGGCTGCGTCTGAACGCCAACTGGCCTTAAGCAACCTGATTATCCCTAAACTGGGTCGTTTACAAGTCTTGGATGATAACGATGATGATGATGATAATGATGATGAGGAGGAGGAGGATGGTGGGGGTGATGGTGATGATGATGATGATGAGGAGGAGGAGGAGAAGGAGGATGAGGATTATAAGTGATAGCACGCAAAGTTGTTCCTAGGTGTAACCCTTCTTAACCGGGGAATCGTCTCAGAGGAAAATGATTTTGCTAACATAACATATTTGTCGGTAAGGGTTAGTGCTCTAGCCTACTAATTAGGATATATTTTCGCAGAATGTGATGCTGCAGTGAACGTCGCTTTAACCACTTGCCCCTCTAAAACGCACAAACAGAAAGACCAATTTCAAAACATCCCACGTACAATTTATGTAAGATTATCTAAGGTAGGTGTTAGCTAAGAAATCGCCCTCAGATAACGCACAATCTTGGTAATAAAATAACTATAAAGCAAAGTCCATGCATAAAAAGCCTTTGCCCACTGTCTCATCGCGTTTGTCACCGAACATTGGTTCACTGTTGGTTTACTTACGCCACTATAGCTATTCAAATGTTGTCAGTAATATACTTATTGATATATTTATTCATAAATTGGTTCGCAAAATAGCCTACTCGTTCGAGTAAGAACACCGATTTGTGACATTGTTCTTTCACTGCTTCTTCAAAAAAATCGGAGGCACTTTTTAATAACTACTCATGCTCTACTTTAAAGAGATTATTCGATTAAGTCCTTCATTGCACCGTTCGTTCCACTTTCATTCAGAGTGGGCATTTGTCTTACCTGAAAATAGTCCGCTTTCTCTGATCGCTGACTACGAAGGGGTGAACGCTACAGTGTAAATAAGATGCTGCGCATTGCGCACTGAAATCACCTGTAAAAGGGACCTGTGATGCCAAAGGCAAATAGGCCATCTACGACATAATCGTTCCTCATTTGTACAGGTATTTTCACTCTGGCGACAACAGTTTGGAAGACCAGCTTCGTTCCGTTTGACCATCAGAATTGGACGGTGAGGACATGCTTTTCCACTCTTGAACGCGAACAGTCATTGGGCAGTAATTATTTGTGCGCAGTACTTAAAGTCAATCACAAAACGGCCTTGAGACAGGTGCATCAACTTGACTTTGTCCATAAGTAACCCCATCAAGGCTCACATGAGATGATCGAAGCCCAAGGGGTCAAACTTATCTATCAGTTACAGGCTCGGTGAAAGAGCAATGATCGGTTTGATGGAATTCTGAAGGTCTGCTTCACTTGGAATATATTCTAAATGGCCGTGCAGCCAATTCGATCTCTAATGCCAACGAAAAGGCCAAAAATAAGGTATAGATTTTTTAAATAAATGGTTGCACAAAAATCTAGTTTTTCTGCAAGTGCTGCAAACATTTTGCCCAATTTAATAGTAAAAGACACAAAATGGGTATTCCTTTCCTCATCTTTATATAATTCACGCGTAATTGTAATTTAAACAAAGCGCACACACATATTTAGCCTGCCGCGAGATTTATACGAATAGCCGTAGGGAATCTCAGTTAAGGGCCATTGCGGCAAAAAAAAAATTATTTTTCAGTTAATAGCATCCATCCCGAACAGGTGTTAATTGTTATGCTCTCAAAGACTTGCATGCTATAAACTGGGTTGTGAACTGAAAATTCCTCCCTAGAACATAAGCACGCGAATAAAAAATTTTTAAAATGTCAGATATTCCGCAAGCAAGACTGACATATAGTTACGTTAACAAGATGGTGCACCTCTTTTTGACTTTTTGATTGACAAAAACTTCCTATGATGGAGTATGTAACCATACTAGGGCTACTCTTACCAGAAAGGAAGGTGATTAGAGTAAACAGCACAATGATCCTTGAGTTCTCGGTTGAATTCATGGAGTTCAGAGAAGTTCGACATGAGGTGACTTTCACGGTAGAATTGGCCCGTATTACGCAAGTATCGTCATATGAATGCGCACAGTTGTTAGTATTCATGGCTGAAAGATGATCCACATACGAGTAAACAGGACAGGGTTCAGTTATTTACAATTAATTTAAGACAAAAAATCGTAAGCAGTATCGAAACGCTGATAAAAGGTCATGTGGACAGTGAGTGAACACGTATCAAGCCGCATGGCTCGTAAGTCATAACAAGCGGTTTGGTAACGATCGGGAAGGTGAACTCACTAAGAAAATTGGAGACAAGGGTTCCTCGGCTACAGGTATTGCAGCAGTAGAGGCTTTATGTGCGCAGTAACCGAAGCCAGCTGATGTCTGTTTTTAAAAGCAAATTCCTTTCAACTGTATTTACGACATTAGCTTGTTTAAATATACCATGCAAGTGTAAAATTTGAGCGCGCAATTTGAAATACTGGAAATTTGTGTTTGAAAACGGGCGGAAAAAAACAGAAAACCAAGGACACTGGAGAGAAATTCCCGGCAAACCGCTCACAGCACGTGAAAACCAATCACTGTGAATGATCAAAGAATATGTTGTTAAGTATTTCATGTCACTACCATTTTAACAGAAAGATTTGATCTCTGGTTGCGTAACGTTTCAAAAAATAGTTTCAACTTATTACTGTATGAATGAAATAACCGGTAAACATTACACAAGAGAAATATTTTGGTAGACCTAACTTACCGATCGCTAACGGAACTCACTCATCCCATTCTGTCTTGAGGTTCACTCTCGAGCCCCGCCAGCAGTTGCACAGTGACTTTAAGTACAGGCAGATGAACGCCAATGTAAATCTGCCTATTTTTCTAGCCGTTGAGCAGCTGGTGGCGGGGCTCAAGAATGAGCCCCATAACAGAGTGGGATGAGCAAGTCTCATCACCGATCAGTTAGCATTCGTCGGCCAATGTAACCGTTTTTGCCAACACGTCAATTTTCGGGATCATTTGGGGTTCAAGCTAGTGGCCTGACAGATGGTTGTGCAGCGACTTTTTATATAGATTTGTCAATTCGACCGTCAAGTTTGACGATGTCTACCTCATTCTTCGCAGGCAGCTGAAAGCACGCGCGGGGACTTGCGTGGGAAGTTTGAAGTGATATTCGACTTGCCCAGCATCTACCACACTCGCTCTTTTTTCATCCACCCGTGGTCGAGGGCAAGACAGATTCAAGACGACCGTAGGTGGGATCGGGTCCAGGTTGCTGGGATGCGAAATCTGCACCTTAACGTACCACGATGCTCCGTGGTCTACAACAATCACTTGACTAGGAGTTTGATAAAGTAACAAGAGGGCAGGGGCAGCGGTATAGATACCAGCTCTCACAGCCTGAGCCTTCGTCGCTATTTTACCCAATCAGTCCCCACATGGTCACAGCCTTCACTTGGCCAGGCGTTCATATATCATTATCACGGTGGCGCAGATCTCAGATGTAGCTGGGAAGCCTCATGGAAAGGAATCGAAAAACGCTTCTCGCACACATGAGAGGTTCCGGCGTTGGTTGGTGACGGGGGACTGCAGCTGTGATGCAGGCCGGTGAAAGGCTAGCTTATGTTCATTGCTGCGAGTCCCAAGACGCTTTGGGACCCTCCCTTGAGTGTGACCACCGCTTCAATTGGGACGGTACCGAAGTGCTCACCATGGCCAAAACCAAACAGACTCGAGAATTCATTGAAGCTGGGCACTTGAGCACGAATACCATTAAACCCCATGTCGATCTAGATGCTCATTACGATGAGCTACATGTATGACTAACTAACGAGCACCCACACCCTAGCAACGACTGCAAATCCTTGCGGTATTTAGAATCTCATTTTTACGCCACGCCCACCTCAAACATGGCGAACCGCAATTGAACGTTCTACCAACAGATGCAGTGATCCCTGCTCCTAACCCAGATTACTGACCGATAATCCATCCGGTCGTAGTTATTTTCTGTCCACCTCCTCCTCTAAAGCAATGAAATTTTATTGTTTTCCCGTAACCTCTCCCACCCCAAAACATGCCACAATTATGTGTACACCATTTATCCCCCGCCCACCAGTTGTTCGTTTGTTGCTAGCTGTCCTGTCACACCAACTGATTTTGTTCAATTTTCTCACGTTCTTTTCTGTTCATTTAGTCTGACGATGGTTTGGTGTCACCAACTTGAAAATGTACGAGAACAACTTGATTTCCCGAAAATCTTATTCTTTTCATTATACGATCTTGGTACGCAAACCACTTCAAATATATATAATATATATACCGACTCTTTTGCCCAACAGGTCGCGAGTTTAAGCCTCGGGCGCCTCAGCGCCTAGCGCTTGGTATGGCTGGCTGATGACGGCTAATAAGCCATCAATGGCTATCGTAGTCACCCTTGTTTTTGTGGGTAATGTCAGTCTATATATATATATATATATATATATATATATATATGATAGTGTGGGGCTCATCGATCTGCTTAAGGAACATGTATGTTCCGTTGTGCCCTGGAGCTCAGACTAGAGTACTCGCAGGCAGTCGCATAGCGACGTGAAGCATATTTTAAAAATGTGGAACCGACAAAGACAAGGGGGACCGGAATGGCCATTTCTGGCTTATTAGCCGTCATCAGCCAGTCATACCCAATCCCAAGTGCGGCTAATAAGCCAGAAATGGCCATTCTGGTCTCCCTTGTCTTTGTCGGTTCCATTCCATCATATTCTACACGTCTCTATGCGACCACCTGCGAGGGCTCTAGTCTGATCTCCAGGGCACAACGGAACATGCATGTTCCTAAAGTAGATCGGTGAGCCCCACACTATCATCATATTCCCGATCACAACCGACAAAACAACGAGCCCGTGGCTCAATGGTAGAGCGTTCGACTCAAATACCAAAGGTCGCGGGTTCGAATCCCAGGTGTGCCACACTTGGGATTGGGTATGACTGGCTGATGACGGCTAATAAGCCAGAAATGGCCCTTCCGGTCTCCCTTGTCTTTGTCGGTTTCACCTTATCAACATATGCTACAGGCCACTATGCGACCGCCTGCGAGGGCTCTAGTCTGAGCTCCAGGGCACAACGGAACATACATGTTCCTTAAGCGAATCGATGAGCCCCACACTATCATATGTATATGTATATATATATATATATATATATATATATATATTATCACTATGTGTTAGGAGGGTTTAAACGCAAAGTACAAAACACCGCCCACTCGCAGCCGGAGGGATTAACAATCCCCCAACGCCCCGTCTATGTTTTTCAACTGTAAAGAAAAACTCTTTTTAATGAGGACGTGTAAATATGGTAGTCTTCCCTATTGATATTTAGGCGTGATGGGATACTCAGGTTTGAGGACGAAGCTCATCTGCTTTTAAAAAGTCAGGCCATTACAATTATGGTTCTCAAAATCGACCTTATGATATATGAAATGTGGAATTCCTCACAAATATGAAGAGTTCTGCTCAACGCAGTGTTGCGCAACAAACAAACTTTCCTAGTGATAGCAGTTTATTTTCCAAACCTGTTCTCACGAACTCACCAAAAAAACAACAGCAAGCAGAGGGTACGTGAAATTCTTCTGCAAATAAGAGGCTTTGATTAAGAGCTTCTCCGGTAGTTGCTGACTCGGACTTTCGTGACACGAACACTCCCAGAATAGAAGTCTCGCACTCCATTTACACCGCAACATTCCAGCTGAAATAAGAAGGTGAATCTTAAAAAGGATATTGAAGTGGTCCAATAAAAAATTTCAACGTTCGATAACCTATTACTGTCAGTGATAACAATTGTACCGAAGGTTTCGAAAGCTTTTAACATAGCGTCTCAACCTCGGAAGGCAAGGTGACATCCATTAATGTTGCGTGAAATAATATGCAAACAGCCGATCATTTGTTATTTTGGCAGCAAACATTTCCAGGGGTTTGCATGTTTTGAAAATACGCAACTATATGATTGCTCAATTATTTTAAACAGGCATTCAATGTCTTTTTTGCCAACTATATCAATAAAGTATTCTGTGTGAGCTGGTAATATGATCCGTGGTAAACATTACCAAATCTTATGACTGAGAAAGAACCAACTGTTTATAGTTCAAGTAAAAATCTCGTTGTTATTAACATTAACTGTCTGATTTACTATAATGACAGCGAATATGTACTCTTGAAAGTTATCACTACGTCGCCTCAAAAACTGGAACCCAGGGTGGTAAATCAATGAGATATATCGTTTCTTATCCAGATACAGAAGACAATTTTGATTAACAATTTTAAGGTAGTATGCCTGCTATAGTGGGATAGAACGAACTTCACTGAGGTAAATAGAGAGCTGCCAATGAGAACTGCAAAAAGTGATAAGAAAGAAGATTGTTTGACATGTCACTTCATCTCTCGTGGTCTGACGAAGTCCACCGTATGCTCCACTGAAGGGCAGTGCAGGGACGGTGGCTTATGTGCAAATTAGTTTAACGTAATGGCAGACTTGTACTGCATCTCTTCCCTTACCCGCCTGTGACCGGTATCAAGGCCCTCTCAAGAAGACTGGAGACGGGGTCGGGTGCAGGTGAATCATATCCCACCATAGCCATAAATGGCAACAGTAGGCGGTACGGCATGAACCTGCACGGACGCGTGCCCAAGTTGGGCACGCACACTCCCTATGTTCGGCATTTGGTATCGAACCTGCATTACAGAGTAAAAACGCCTGCCGCACCCTGATCTGGCCCCCATGTTGGTCCAGCGCAGGCCGTTTTTATGGACACACACACACGTCAGTTCAACCGTCGTAGTCCGATGATATCCGTCACATGCTCCACAGAAGAATGGTGCAGGAACCGTGACTTGTGCACAAATTAATTTTAAGTAATAGTTGACTTGCACTCTCTCTTCCCTTACTCGCCTGGGCAAGGTGCCAAGATATAGTCAAGAAGAGCGGAAGTGAGGACGGACGCAAGTGAGTCATCCTCCATGGATGGGATAGTGGATTGCGGCATGAGCCTGCACCTCTGCGTGCCCATATTGGGCACGCGTACCACCAGGTTCTGCATTTGTTACAGGACCACATCTCAGAATAATAACGCCTGACACACCCTGATTTGGTGCAGGAACGGTAACTTGTGCACAGATTAATTTGAAGGGATAGCAGACTTTAACTGCATCCATCACACCTTCTCTTCCCTTTCCACCTGTGCCTGCTGTCAAGACATAGTCAAGAAGACCGGAGGCGGGGTTTGGCGCAGATGAATAATCCTCTACGGAGTCGGAGAGTGGGGCCTGCACCTTCTCGTGCCCAAGATTGGCACTCGCACTCCGCATGCTCGGCATTTGTTATGGAACCGCATTGCAGAATATTAACGCCTGCCGCACTCTTCTTTGGCCCTCGTGTTTGTCCAGGGCATCTACTACGTGACTTATTTAGGGGGCATGGTGTTTGACGTAACATTTTGGCCACCATATATGATGAGCATGGTGCCGCAGGTACGGTGACTGACACGCAAATGCGGTTTAAGTGGTAGACGACTTGTAATACATCTACCGTACTTCCTCCTCCCTCACTCACCTATGCCCCCGGTCTGGAGATACTCAAGATTATCAGACGCGGGAGATGGAGCAGGTGGCTGGTGCGGCTTGCACCTGCACTTGCTCGTGCCTCCAAAATTTCCATGTTCGTCATTTTTTATGAATGCGCATCCTGAATTTCGGCTGGCGTTCATTTATCTAGCCCCCGCCCGTGGGTCCACCGCATCTACCAAGCGGTCTTTTTAGGGGAAACATAATGAATTGCTCATCATTGTAAGAGCACTCCTAATAGCTGAAAACCCAAGCACGTGTTTCGCCGATATTTGCCGCTGCATGACACAGCTATGCGGGATATCTGTCATCAGTGAGTCTCCTTGGGTTCAACGTGTGCAACTGTGCCTGATGTATTTTGGCTCAAATATGCATATAAACTTTCGGATTGAGCCTGTTAATATTGAGTCCAGGATTTACTCCAAGTTATCATATGAATTTCCAAGAAGGTTCCAGAGGAGAATCAAAATATCTGATTTAAATAAGGACAGTGGGATTAAGCCTCGTATGTGCTGAAGGAATACACATGTAAATAATAAAGATTACTTGCTCGGTAGGTAAATGACTTGTCACAGATGAAACACTCTATAGAGGAACATTGCCAGCAAAGACAAAGGAAAAGGAATGACCATTTCTGGCTTATAAGCCATCATTAGCCAGCCAGACCCAACCGCAAGTGGTGCACCATTCGAGGCAATTTTACTCTTTCTATAACAATAGCCACTGTGCGGATGCTGGCGGGGTTCAAGGGTTGACCCCAAGGACGACTGTGTCTTGAAAGAAATCAGTGAAGCGTCCATACGTTAACAAAAGACCATACTTAATGCTCTCTTATATAAGTGCATTAGACTAAACTAAAGTATAGACCAAAATATTGTGAGTTAAATAAGGACTGTTGCAGTTCATTTTCATCAAGGTTACATGTCTCATTTAGATATTATTGAAGACAACTTCCAAGCTGTAGCAAACGTATTTTCTTTTTGAACTAATTAGCGTCTCACTGCAAATTCTTAAAATCTGAAAATTCTGGATATTTTGTGCTTTTCTTAAAGGTCATCTTTAAAACTGAAATGGCTTAAATCTTAAAGCTCATCATACTGAAGCAATAAAAAAAGGTGCAATTGAAATAGTTTATTCTCAGTTGTAACCTTAAGTGACATAAGTTCAAGGCTCTGAATAACAAAAACTTAAATGATCTCGGTTTGCATAAAATTGTATTTTTATATGCGCGAACAGAATAGATTCGAGCAGATTTTAGAACAGGCGTAATAAGAAAAGGTCCTTTCCAAGTTCTGCATTTTTTGCATACAGTAACCAACTAAAACCCTTAAATTCATCATCAGAAGATTTTTTAGATATAGTTTTTTTAAATATAACCTTTTTCGTTAATCCACAGATGGTTTCCTTTTCTTGATATACTTACGCTGGTCATGACACGATCCATATAGCCAGAGAATGTGCGCGAATATTCATCTGTTTCTGCTGTTATTTCTTGCGAAGGCATGTAATGTGAAGGAAAGTCCCTTTGAAGTATATGCAGCTCTTTAGAAGTTCCCTAAAGTTAAAAGAAGGAATATATATATATATATGCAGATATCCAGCAAGAATTATCCGGTCTTGAATAAAAAATTCACACAAAAATTCCAAAAGATATTCACGATTGGAGGATAAACCTACTGGCAAAATATCCTGCTTACGGACATCCTCTAGAAATGCAGATTTCGTTGATGAACGTTCAACGATCGCTAACGGAACTCACTGGATTGCATTTTAGATATGCCTGAAGCCATCCAGAACCTGAGAGGGTTTACAACCACAGGTTAGCCTCGCAGTGGTTACTGATTTAATGGTGAAGGTTTGTTCCCCTCTCAAGGTCTTCCTATTAACTGAATGCTCCGCTTCAGAGGTACTAAGGCAACGTGCATATGCGTAACAGCCACTTGGGGAATCGGAACATGTAGGTTCGAACCATCCCAACTCAGTGACCTATGTAACTCTATGAGTTTTTTAACGGTCAACCTGGGCCATACTGTGTTTTTTGGTCTTAAAAACCAAAATGATAAGGAAAATAGCCGACACTGTGGTATCATCCGTAAAGCACTTGAAAAGTGTTCACAGACAAACCCTAGCACAACTGTTCAAGTGAACGCGAGGAAAACGTAAAATATTTTTGGCGACCTTCGTTCGCTGTTATCAGGTTCACTTGAATTAAGCGTCTGCCTTTATCAGTGTATTTTATTTTAACAGGGGACAAAATCACAAATGATGGTCTGTAATATGTGATTAGGATGGTTAATAAATAAATGTTGCAGCGAAAATAAATATCCAGCCCCAGCAACTTTGACCGTACTATGCGCGATACAAACATGTGTGCGGATACCTTCAAAATCAATTTTATGTTACACATGGAAACACACCTGAGAAATTGCCAACAAGAATAGTATAAGAATAACACCATCTTCTTTTGCTCACTGATGAACTTTCTCGGGCTGTAGTAAACGGACCAGGAGAATCGACCATCATTTGGAAACCACAGTGCTATAAGGATAATGGCCCACAGTGTGTCCTACATTGCTCATGTGTCATACAAATGACGCTCTGCTGCCGGCTTGGCAATCGGCACTGTTAAGGGGCCCAACGATAACAAATGGGCTTGCCATTATCCAGGCCCCCTCCTACCTAATTTTCTACGCAACGACCGATAGAAAATGGTATTTGAAATCGCAATCAAAAAGTAGAGCTTTATTCCTTGAACAAGACTTTACTTACACTAAAGACGCAGCCTGAGCAGTTCTTCTCCATGAGTAAAACGTTCGCGTATGGAGTCTTCAAGTGGTGACCTCCCACCCTAGTAGCAAGCGTTTTCGTTTCAAAGAAATCATGTGCCGACCTCCTCGAGTTCACTAAAAATTCGGTCCCCGTATCGCTTAATTCGTCGTCTTCGCGTTCTTTCAGACTCCGGTCTAAACATACTAATCAATAATGTAACAACTACAAACAGATTTAAAGATAACAAAAAAAAACAGAAGGAGGATTGTCACGTCGAACGTAGCACGCGCACGCCACGAGATAATGACGTGCATTCACGCGCGCGGTAAGTGCCTAGGTGACTAAACAATGCCAACCAATCAACAGCCAGATTACGTCAGGGAGGAACTAATGACACGTCGATGGTTCCAATGGCGAAAAATTCACTATTCGCGATGTCGCCTTGATATACGCTTGCTACTAGGGCACTGCTGCCGAAAACTGGGCACTACCCAATTTGTCTGCAAGGCATGCTGAGGAAGAAAACATCTAGACAACGCGCGGAAACCTACCTCACAAAAGCCTAGTCGGCTGTCACATAACTTCTTTTCATTCGGCCTTTCAGTACTGTAAGATAGCAGATATACGCAAAGGATGGTGGGACTAAATTCATACCTTTCTTATGCCTGATGGATACCCAGTAATTTTTTTAATAAAGTACCATAGTAGCCATTTGGCCCATAACTGGCCATAGGAAAGTTACCACATGCGTAATACAGATGGTCGTGCGCTGAATTTCATGAACTGTAAACATTCCCTCGACCAAACCCTAACCCAAATCTTAACCATAATTCTCATTCGAGCTTTCGATCTACCTTCAAGCATGGTCTTACATAAAAGCCCAGTTTTGCTAGAGTTTAGTGCATACCCAACTCTTTTAAGAGCTATTTCTGTTTCCACGTCTTGCCGGAGATGCCATATGAGCAATCCCTACCCTATAGTATGAAATGAACAGTAGAAGTGAGCCGCAC
Organism: Schistocephalus solidus; assembly: GCA_017591395.1. Taxonomy (NCBI): domain Eukaryota; kingdom Metazoa; phylum Platyhelminthes; class Cestoda; order Diphyllobothriidea; family Diphyllobothriidae; genus Schistocephalus; species Schistocephalus solidus. The sequence continues at coordinate 22,379 of WEDG01003240.1, read as the reverse complement.
AAATTCTATATATTCTCAATTCATGCCCTCTCCTGACAACGGAGAAGATTCCTTAGAATTTCTCAAGTTCTAGATAAAATAACATGACCGAAAAAGATAAGGGAGACTGAAATGGCCAATTCTGATTTATTAGCCATCATCAGCCGACTATACCAAACCACCTGTGGCACCTCACCCAAGGCTCGAATCCACGATCTTTTGATCAGAAGTCCAACGCTCCAACCAGTGAGCCGTGGGCTCGATGTCCTGCCAGTTTCAATCGGGAATATTAACATTGCTCGATGGAAGCCCACAGAGTGGTTACGTAACCCACTAGTCCTGTTCTTTCTTAAAGCTTGCTATCGACCCCACAAGCAGCCGAAAATTAGTTATTATTATAGGGAGAAGGGCATAATGGCAATAAATAGAATGACAGGATGACGAGGCTTGAGAGGCAGAACGGAATGAGTGTCTCGTAACCGATGGGTGGGCTTCCATCCATCAACCCTCCACTTCTGTTTTGCTTTTGCTGACGTTAAAAAATTATAAGCTACGCACACCGTGCCCTCCAAAAGCCCATGAGCAGCTTTTGGTGATGGTCTGCCCGAAATACTACTAATGGTCTGCTCCGAAATACTACTAATAGTTTATCGGATATAAATGTTGACTAAGCAGTAACCCGTCATCCTTATCCCCCCAAAAGCATACATAATCCTATAGTCTCGCCCTTACTCTCAGCACTGTATAAGACAACAATTCCTATTTGCACACTGCTGTTGAAGACGTCCTGCCCTTTAAGTGAAAATATACAAATCGAACCTCCCTTTCTCACTTCGTCTGCAGACCGGTTGGTGTAACATCTTCAACGGCAAGAGCAAAGTTTTATTTTTTTAATAGGCCTTACTTCCCCCCGCCTCACTCCTCCCAACCAGTCTTTCTTCAAAATTAGAGCTGTGGGTCGTTGGCTACAATTCTGCAACGTATAGTTTATACAGCAAATATCTGACCTACCTCATTGTGAATTATTGTAATTGCGATGGCACTGACAACAGCCAAGCCAGCCAGCAGGCCGAGGAAAACTGTGTACTATAACAGGATAAATGAACAGGTTATATAATGCACAAACATGAATAATTGAGTTCACTTCATCGATAGCACCTATGTTAATATTTTACATGCAAAGATTGGCAAACGTGCGTTTTCAACTATCCAGTGAGGGTAGAGTAGCAAATGGCTAAACAGCCATCGAAGAACAAGAAGTAGGTGGACATTTGAGAGCATGTGGAGGTCAGATGACGTCACATAGTCGTTAGGAAAATTAAAAAGTCAGGAAACAGGCAGCTTGAAAGTACACTGGGCTGGCTTTCAGGTAAAGCCGAAAACGATACAGTCAATGGCGAACCTCAGAGGGTGAATTTACCCCGAGAAGGTCTACCTCTTCAAAAAGCCTCGGCTGATTTTCTAGTCTAAGAAGTCAGTTAGATTTCTGCCTCTAGGAGAGAATTTGGCAACCAACTCCCCTTCGATACAAGCGAAAATGCGAGTGACAGGAAGGAATTTAGAAGAAGTAGATGCGATCGCTGTGACAAGAGCTTTATTCGCCTGACGTTGTTGATTCAGGGAGCTACAGTATTAAGATGATGCCGTAGCTATGCTACTGCACACCGGCGGCAATTAACAGCTCCTCCTTCAGCGATGACGACTGCGCTTTGGTGCATCAATTGTTTGATGTCGGGTATGCAGGTCGTTATCCCCTGAAATTTCGTCATCCATGTTGGAGGGTGGCGTGGTGATTGCTCGGTCATCTGGCTCACGGACACTGGCGTAGGAAAATGTGTTCGCCTGAGCACTCCCCAAGTGTACGATTTTCCCTGGCCAAACTGAATCTCAACACCGAATATGGGTTGGGTAGGTCCTTGCACTTGTAAACAGAGTCATGGTCTGTAAACCGTGACTCAAGCAACTAGCGGCTCACGGGATTATCATCTCTTGCGAGAATGTCGTAGTTGTTGTACTTGAATTTGTGGCCGGTTTCTCGACGAATAAGCCACGATTCGAGAATTCGCATCATTTCGCCGCGCTGCTGCCTCGTGTTCGGCAAGTTGCGTCCGAAGTAGGCTTTCGGGTTTCTCTGACGTAGTTGTTGTGCCCGCAACTGAACCTGATCCGATGAAGAACTTCAGATGTTTCTTGCCACGGCAGTGCGTCCTTTGGTCTCATTACCTGACGCCGAATGTTGGCCTCCGGTTTGTGTTCGACTCCAACTCCAAGTGGCGTGAGAAGGCGGCTGACGACCTCCGATACGTTTATGACGTATGGAATCGCACGCCAATATTTCAGTGCGGTGCGATTTTGTCATTCGTTCCGTTTGTGCCTGCACTTGTTAACAAAGTGGCGCAGGTAGCCATCGCAGTCATCATCACCCAAGGGGTAGCTGTTAATTTCTGTAGGCGTGCAGTCGATTAGCGATGGCATCCTATAAATACTGCATCTACCTTTGTACGAATTAATCGTATGGGATACTGCCTCTGATGATGGGTTCGAGGCGGAATCCAAAACGTCAGAAGAATAAAGTTCTTTATCCCAACGATCGCAAGTACTTCTTACCAACTCGACTTCTCTATGCTTTTAATATATCAGAATTAGGTACTACCTTAACAGTAATTATGGGGTCGGCGTTCTGTCCAAAGCTAGGGTTACGCACAAACAAAGGTTTTGACATTCGCTCATGTAGGCCATCTCCCTCTGCTCAGTCACTCAAATGCATACGGTTTACGACGGTGTGGGCGGTTAGGACTAGGTCATGTGTGACGCGCTGGACACGTTTTTTGACTTTATGAGAAACTGCCTCTGAATCCTCTCCCAAACTCGCTTGCAATTGGAGCAAATTGCGTAGGAGAATAGCCGGTGCAGGAGATGTAGCGCAAATTATCGGTGCCGCACCCAGTTCCTAGGTGACGTGGATGACGTTGTCGATCGCGGCAGTCGATCTAGCAGGTGTAAAGATTTGACAATCTTCCACGTGAGGATTGAGGTCAGAATGGCAAAGAATAATGAAATGGCTATTTCTGGCGTATAAGGCGTCATCAGCCAACCATACTGAACCCCTGGTGGTGCCCTATCCGGGACTCGGACCCAGGACCTGTTGATCAGAAGTCCACCACCCTTACCAATAAGCCACCGGCTCGTTGTCTTGCCAGTTAAGTTCGGCAATCCTGGCATTCGTTGATTTATGTTCACCGATTTCTAAAGAACTCACTCGTCCGGTTCTGCTCTTCGGCTCACTCATGAGCCCCGCCAGCAGCTGAAGAGCGGCTTGTAGTAGTTGTATTAGTAGGATTATTATTAGTATTAGTACAAACTATTAATATAATCAGTAGAAGAAGTAGAAATAATAGTAGTAGGTTTAGTAGTATTAATATTGGTAGAAGTAGTATTAGTACTATTATTATTAATTATTATCATTATTATAAGTAGTAGTAGTTATTGTTTTTGTTGTTGTTGTTGTTGTAGAAGCAGTGGTAGTAGTATAGTAGTAGTTGTAGTAGAAGTATTAGTGGTAGTAGTAGTAGTAGTAGTAGAATTAGTAGTAGTAGTAGAAGTAGTAGTAGAAGTAGTAGTAGTAGAAGTAGTAGTAGTATTAGTAGTAGTAGTAGAAGTAATATTAGTATTAGTAGTAGTAGTAGTAGTAGAAGTAGTAGTAGTAGTAGTATTAGTAGTAGTAGTAGTAGTAGTAGTAGTAGAAGAAGTAGTAGTAGTAGTAGTAGTAGTAGTATTAGTATTAGCAGTAATATTAGTAGTAGTAGTAGTAGTAGTAGTAGTAGTTGTAGTATTAGTTGTAGTAGTAGTAGTAGTAGTAGTAGTAGTAGTAGCAGTAGTAGTAGTAGTAGTAGTAGTAGTAGTAGTAGTATTAGTAGTAGTAGTAGTAGTAGTAGTAGTAGTAGTAGTAGGTAGTAGTAGTAGTAGTAGTAGTAGTAGTAGTAGTAGTAGTAGTAGTAGTAGGAGTAGTAGTAGTAGTAGTATTAGTAGTAGTAGTAGTAGTAGTGAATGCCTTGGGGTTTAGGCTGGGGTCAGATGCTTGACCTGGGTTTGCATGTTTTGCAGTTTTTTATCTCTATCTTGGGATACTTGATGACCTCAATGAACGATTTCTAATGAACTGACGAAAAACATATTGATTGTCAGATTCGTCAGTAATCGCTGCCTTATATCATCAACAGACATTAATGGTGACTGCTTTAGAGTTAAATCTTTGCACTTGCACAATTTTATCTGACAGTAAAGTGGCTATCGGCTTCTGAACTAGTGACCCAATGGGTGGCAGGACTGGAACATATGTTACTAGCATATGAGCACAATGTCCCTAAAACACCTTGCTGAAGCTGCTGGAGTAGTAATTGTATGCAAACACAACTCGCTGGTGGAAAAAACGTAGGTTGGCTTTATACAAAGGAGGATGATCAGGATTTTCCAAAGTGGTGACACTTTTGGTTAATCGTCATGAGGAGTAGCGTTCAGGCTGTTCAGCTTTGTGTCCTACATAATCATCTTTCAGATAACTTTCAACTGCTGCTCTTTTAAGGTTCGACCATTTGCAGTTGTTGGCGTCCGAGAGCTGACTGTTTTGACTTTCCGAAGCGCAATCATTGCTCGTTATAATCGTTTGTTCATTTATGAAAAAAAAATCATGGCTAAATTCGCGCTAATTTACTGTTCCAGAAGATCATTTCAGTCGACCTCAATTATATGGTTAGGTATGTAATTTTGACAGAACACTGGACGTAGGATAGACTGGTTGTTTCACTCTCGTACAATAGATAGGTAAACGCTTGCCAGCTAAGGCCAAAGGGCGACATTATCGAAATTATGAGCTTGTAGTCCGAACTGTGGGATGGACGTCTACCGGAACCAAATCTTGCACAAGTTTATTGTGATTTACCAGTTTTTTATGTTTATCCGCAAAAAATCAAATCCACCTGCATCGCACGTCTGGACGCGCAAAGCCGGTTTCAACCCATTTCCGCCTAGGTTACACAAATATTTCAGCCGGTGTAGTTCTAGGGAGTTTTTTGATCATCCAGCTTATATTTTGAAATGTTTTGTGGTAACATTAACTCGCACAAAAAAGTCCACTCTCCTGTCATGTGCCAAAAGGGTTGGACTTCAAGCAGCTTCCCTTTGGATGTTGTCAAACAAAGCTCGTCTACCTTTCTTCTTTAATTAATCTATTTTGAATTTGAACTGAATTGGTGAGCACTTTATAGCTTTGTAAATATTCCCTTCTCTTTGATCTACCAGTTCCTTTAAGCCCAGCTGGTTAGGATTTGGATGCAAAATTTCCATGAAACAGTAGAAGTCAGGTGAGAGGTCTTCTATTTTCACGAGAGACTCATGTTTTCTTCCTGTCCTCGTACGTCAAAAAGCATCAATAGAATCGGTCAATATACCGATTATTTTCACACTGAAATAATCAGAAGAGAATAAGGCAATCTTTTTCCGCTAACTCATTTTCGCCAGCAAGGGTGCGTGTGAATTATTGCATTCTTAAATTATCATAAAAAAAGCTAAAATTCAGTTTTTTTCATTAGTTTACGGCACAGTGTAGTCTCTTTTAGTCTCTTTTTAGTATACCAAAGCATTGTTGGAGCTCCTATCAAACTGACTACAAAATAAAAGCACGTACCCCGTAAGAAATCCACCGATTATCCGACCTCTCGCTTAGGAGGCCAACAACGGCAGCTAAAATAAGCAGTATCCCGTTAGTCAGGCAGATGAAGGCCACCGTTTTGTAAACAAATTTTACTTCCATGCGAAGTTCACGCAAGAACTCAGAGGCTAGTGGATTATCATCAAAATCAGCCATGTTATAGAGTGTACGCGAAGCACCGAACACAGCGAGAATACCGACAGCCTAAAGAACAAAAATATGATTGTTTTGAATACAAAGAGACGGTGGCTTAGTAAAGAGACAATCTCTGTCTCTTCTTCCTTTGTAAAACATATTAAAGGTGCTTTAAATTTATCGGAAAAGGAAATCCATCGTTTGAATGCATTGTTCATAGTAATTGGATTATCTTGTTGTACGACACACTAAGCGTTTGGGCTTTGGGTGCCGACAACTAAGGGGAGAATGCAATGCTTATCGTAACCGAGAATCAGGCTGCAGTGATGCCCTGGTAATGTTGCCTTTATAACACATTCACGCAGGTGGAATCCGAGTCACTCTTACATTAACCGGGTGTGGTGGTGACCTGGTCGTGTGTGGTACACGTAGATGAACTGTTAAAACATGTCAACCACTGTGCCTGCACCGGCGTCTTTACGTTTATTTGCCATCGGAGTCAGGTTGATGAGGGAGAATAGAGTGAGGTAGCTGCGGCTCAAATCTGCCTCACTTTCTAATTTTTTACCCACAATTCACCGATGGTGAACCCGATCCGTGGGTTAGGTAGGGCGTCGTTGCCATCTGACGGCCAAACGGTCGGATTGTCTAAAGTAATAAAATATACCTGCAGAAGAAGAGGCGATCACTGGAACATAGTGCTTATTGGCTTGACGTTTCAGATTCTCTCTCGAACCCATCATCAGACACCATTGCAGAAGAGGGTACCTGGAACACAAGGTGTGCATAATTAATAAGGCGTGGTTGCCGGGTCATCATAGGCATACTATCGTTGGCAGCGTTAGTGTTTATCGCTGGGTGGTCGTATTAATTCGATGATTGCTTTGTGGTCGGTACACGAGCCGTTACTGGCCGGAATTTCATTACCGTTGTCGATTCCTGGCGTGACAATTACTCGGCCTCCTCCCCGCCTAGACAAAATCGCAACATATCATATGGAGCCGCGAGGTCATTGCGCTTATTAATCAATTGCGGACTCGAGCCGTCCACGGCTCACGCGTTTGTCACCTCTGGCGAGAATTTCGGTCGCATCAAACTCAGAAGTGTGGCCGGGTCCCGTGGCATGAGCATATGCCTGGAAAAAATTGCAAGCCACGCGGGGAGCATGCGGGCGTCCCACAGTCCCGGTGACAGGGAGCCACATTGCCGAGTCATAGTCACGCCAGGAAGCGACAAAGGTGCGGAAATTACGGCTACTAACGACTCATTTACGAACCAATCAACAATCAGCGCATCAATTACGAGGACTGCCAACGATGGCCCGGCAACCACACCCTGTCAATACCACGCACCTTGTGCCCCAGTTAACCGATTCTGCAACTGTCTCTGATTATGGGTTCGAGAGAAAATCCAAAACGCCAGGCCAATAAACACCATTTTCCAGTTCTCGCCTCTTCTTCTTCTGAACTGCTTCCTGGAACTCGCCTGTTCGCCTCTATCGGAAAATACCTGACTGTGCTCGGGGCACCGTTGGAAATTCAGCCCACTCTCTTTCGATGTTGGGAGAGCTCTTGAACCAACAGACGTATTTCACGATAGAATCGAACACAAAAAGGCGGCATTTCAGCAGATTTGGATTGATTAATCGTCCCCTCGTCCAATTGTGCCAATTTAAAGCCTTAAAGAGTTTAGTGGTGTGTCAATTCCCGGAGGAATTTCATAGCATTTTTTTAAATGAACGCCTTTAGTTGGATTTGCGTTTTCTCACCTACTTAATGCTAAACTGCAAGGTGCACTCAACCTAGCTATGAAATAATCGGAGAGAACTTTCTGTCGTATTGTTGGAATACAGACGGATGCACTGTAACTATAGGGCAATGTCTGCATAACTTGCGATGCCGAATGGGTTTGGATAAAATCAAGCCACTACCTCATCAGAATACAATATCGTGGTATATGTGCCGTTTCAGAGAGGTCTTCCGTGGTGCATGCGAAAAAACTTACCCTTTCCTAGGGGGATAACGCATTGGCGTAAAAATTCCAGTATGTGAGCTGGTAAGGGCTTATGCCAACCTTTTTTCATTAATTTCCCATGAAACGAGGATTTAAAATGCCTCTTATATCGCTGACAGCCGCATTGGTAAACAGATCCTTTGCCTTAATCTATCATTAACATCCCTCTGCTTCTCCCTTGAGCGTCGCGTTTGTATTCGGAACGAAATTAAATCGTAAACCCTTCCCTAACTATTGTTTGCACTATCTGTAATAATTCAATCAAGGCAGGCAACGCGAGCCATTACTGTCCGAGGGGGAAGGACATAGTTAAAACTTGTACGGGAATTTATTTATATAGAAGCAGGCCTATTTTGAATTTATTTCACTAATTAATTGGCAAACGCGATCTCCTATGATAGAATAAAGTGAAAATACATGCATTTATGTAAGCTATCAGTGACCGATAAAACTCATCAGCCCCTCAAAGCTTGCCTCGCAGGCGCAGCTACGTAGAGATCAGGATTCACGGAGCGAGGTGAATTCAGGATCTCTCAGAAAAGTCAAATTTAGAAGGAGGCCTTGCAGCCTGATCTTCAGTGCCAAGTCGGCCAGTCACGTTTAGAAACTTCAAGGTCACAAAGGTTGACGCGCTGATCGATGAGGAATCTGGTTGGTTGGTTATGGCAATTAGCATAAGAGCTGATCCGTGCTGAATCAACACACACGTAGATGTGCCTCACTAGCGTGTCAAAGGCTTACCCGAGTCAGGCCGATTGTACGAGCTCGAACGCAGTTGTTGGAGTGATGTGGGCCTTCGCCAATTGCATAATAATCACATGCACGAGAATTGTGAAGGTATCAGGCAGTTTTGGCTGCTCTGCGAGCGCCTTTCGTAAGTCACTATGACCAACGTCTTGGTCTAGTGTAATAGCGGCGAGCCAGGAACGGCCCATAGACCATAAAACTAAATGGTCCAAAGCCAAGCTGATGGTCCGTGCATTTTCCAGTTATCTGCTTGACTCGTCGATTTCTACTCGCATAGGACTGGAACTGGTGCAAGGGTCCTCGAAATTGATAGCCGCTTAAAACGATTTACGTTAGGTTGGTGAGGCGAGACTCAAAATCTTTGTATGGTTTCGTTGATAGTCTGACATCATGAATATGGACCCGCTAGTCCTGTGCGTTAATTCTCTCTAAAATGTCACCGATAAATCACTCAATATCTTGAGAAAGCCAGATTATAAGCTCGGAGAGTCTTTCGTTGGATCCTTGCATTGACCTGCTATTGAACCTTGTCTATCTACAATAGCTGGCCTACCTCAAGCAATGTTAACCGAAATTCCAGCATTTTTTGAGTAGAAAAGAATACTTAGACAGAGTTTTGATATTGATAATCATGAGATATAATTCCAAGATATTTCAGCTACAATAGGATGCCAGTTAAGAATAAGCTTCTTTCCGGTCGTCTGACACTTTGCTCTACGTAAAATAACCGGTGAAATAATATATAGTTGCATAGGCATTTTATAAACCCAGATGTTTTCAACTGTATTTTAGAAACAAATCGCACACATATTTTTACTGAGCTCAGCTGATAAGCAGTTAAGTCTTTTTTTAATTTTATACTCGAAGAAATCGTAATCGTAGGTTTTGAATAACTTTGCTGATTCCCGCACCATTTTGATATGGCTCTGCAGTTTTATTTGCAGAAGATATCATACGGTGCTCACAGAGTTTTGCACTAACTGTGGAACACGTTGTAAACGGTATTAGTAACAATAAACAGATAGATATGACCCTTTATGAGTGAACATTTTGCGGTGTTAACCCTGTTTTCAAAACCGATCGATACTCATTTTGCAAGTATACTATTTAAAGCAGACGGCATTATTTAAGATAAAAGAACAATAACCCACATTTTGTGCATCTTTTATATAAAAATATACTTGCGTTTCTAGGGGTATAGAAAACAATGCAAAAATGTTTATTTCTTAAGCAGTCACTTTAATCGAGTAGTTTTGCAGATGACCGAAAATAATCTCATTCAAAATCCGACACACTGTTGTGACTGAAGTGCCTTTGGATTAGGCCTCCCGATAATCGATATAACAATTTCACCTAAGGACCCTCTCTAATCGAAAACGTATTTCAAAGGTTCCGTTGGTACTTGATGATATAAACCAGATACCAACAAATAAGCCTTTAGAGTCACAGGTTAATCAAATTTATGAGTTAGGGTTACTCGCAACCTTTGCCAAGTTTACTGCACAATTTCACCTGTTTTCATTTGTTTTAATGTGATGTTAATTTCCCTTCCTAATTTTTTATCCTCTGACGAACATTAGTCGTTTTTGCCTAAACCCAGTAAAAAGAGCACAATGGACTAAATACTGCTGTTCGCTATAGGCAAAATATATTTTAATGGATGAGCAGTGACTCACTAGGAAGGCGAAATTTGTCAAACCATACGCTGCCCGATATACTCGATATTTAAAACGCAATTGGCGCCGCTTGGTGTAGTTGGGTAGATCCTGAGGGTTGGAAAAGACTGTGAGCTCGTTCGTAGGCTGCTGTGTATTCGATATTGGGGCATCCATCCGGCAGAAAGCCTTGTGGATCGTGAACTGACGAAATTACCAGTCACACATTTTTGGATTAAACCGTTGCTTCTGTAAGCACATGCATTAATCCGGTCCGTAACAGGTGCGAAAGGTCGTCGTATTGATTATTTAGTGTGAATGCTGCAGTGTTTGAGGTTACATTTCACTGAGAAGCATTGCTGAGTACATTCGATCAGTAGAAAAAATAATGCAACATTGTATGCGTACTGAATGAAGCAAATGGTTAAATATACACACACCATGTATCCAGGTTGTTATGAGCCGGGTTTGCAACTATTCCATTGCAATATCCCGTACATTGTTCCTCAAGGACTTTGATCTTTATATCACACCACATGTTAATCCTAGGCATGAAAAGTAAGCGCAAATAGCAGAAAATCGTCCTAACTATACCTTGTGAATTATTTGTTTTATTATACAGTATACTGGGGTGTATGGTGTGGCTAGGTAGGTGACTCAGCCTGTGGGTAGCATAAAATCGCTCCACTTGCTTTGTATGGGTAGTGAGCGTTCCTGTTTTGGCCCTTAATTGGCACCCAAACCTCACCTGTAGTTCCAGAAGGCTAGGCCTTGCCTAGCGTCCACACCCCGATCACTGGCTTGACCGGAAGGCCAAGGCAAGTGAAGGTATTTGGTACGGTGTCTGTCCCCACGCCACGTAATTCATCCTTTCCATCCTCTCTCCCTCCCCCCTCCTCGTGTCAAAGGTCTTCAGAAAAAAGGGCAACATTTGAACCCGTAGGCGGCCAAGGTTAGCTCGGTCACTCGTTCACTCAGCCCAATCGTAGCCCTGAGTGGAGTTCGCAGCTGTCTGGGATTTCTGAGCAGCCTATATAGGGCAACACTACTTAGCTCTTTGCGGATGAAGGAGCTAGAAAGGGTGCCCGCAAACAGACCATGGCTATCGGATGATAAGTTCACGGTTGAAAAAAATACAAACAACACCTGTGAGAAGAAGTCGATGCGATCACTGGGATAAGAGCCTTATTTGCCTGACGTTTTGGATTCCAACACTAACCCATTTTCAGAGACAGTATCAGACCCCCATCCAGACTGTCCTTCACCACTGGCTGTTAGGAGGAGTCCATTCACCCTAGTAGACTTGAAATGTCATTCTCTTTCAGAATGGACAATGGTGTTAGTTGCTCCAGAACTGGTGCTTTACAAGTTGGACATCGCTGCTCTCAATGAGGACAGATTCTCTGAACAGGGTCAGCTGGGTGATGTGGGTTCCGGCTCCAACTTCTTCCGGAGTGGCCGCCCAATGGCAGAACAACGCGATGCTGACATTGCCTTTGCCATCCGAAAGGATAGCGTTGTATGACTGCCCTGTCTGACACAGGATGTCAACAAACGAGTGATGATCATGCGTCTACCTCTTCGAGGACCCGCATTCGTCACCATCATCAGCACATACACCCCCTTCAGTGACGAGCTCTGATGAGGTGAAGACCCAATTTTACGAAGACATGCACGACTTTCGCATGACCGTGCCAATAGCGGAAGAACTGGTTGCCCTTGGTGACTAAAAAATACGTTTCGGGAAAGAGAATGCTGCCTGGGAGGGAGCGTTTGGTCCCCATGGTATTGGTGGCTGTGAGGATAATGGATCCTTTCTTTGCATCCGCGTGGAATATCACCTCCTGCTGACCAACAGCTTTCTCAGCCTTCCGAAGCAGGAGATTGCAACGTGGATGCATCCCCTAATCGTAGTGCTGGCAGCTGCTGGAATATAAACTGGTCCGGAGGCGAGATCCACATAACGTGCTGGTTGCCAAGGCGGTCGGCGACGCAGATGGCTGGACGGATCACCGCCTTGAAGACGGAGAGAGGATCACTGGAACAGAAGCTTTATAAGCCTGAAGATTTGGATTCTCTCTCGAACCTGGGTGATGGCGGCCCAAGCTGCCGAATAATCGTCAGGCCAAGTATCGACAACGGTGATAAAATTATGTGCATTTGCCTGGTGAGCCGCTTGTGAATCCGTCCACCTTCATTGGCGAACTAGTGCCCGAAGCCTCGACATATACGTACCGCACACGCCTCTACTGTCCACGTACTTTCAGTCACCACACGGACATCCATGAAAGCGAAGCTTAACGCACTACCGATACTCCAAACACAGCCTGCATACCGGACAACTCTGACATATTTAGCACAAACAACTGCGCATCCATCAACACGACCACTGCTAGTAGCCTCAAAACTTCAATCGACTCTACCGCTCCCAACCAATCCTAGTCTCATTACCACTACACTGGCATATGACGGAGCAACCTAGTTGGTCATTTGCAAATTCCTTTTATAAGTACTGGCAAAATAAAATAGTCGGATGTGGATTCGGGGACAACGGCCAACATCAATAAACAACCCATCTACGTGTGCCACACACGGCCCCATCACTGAATCAACTCGTGCCAAGGGGCCTCGATTATCACGCAATTAGGAGTACCAAAAAGGTCACACTGAGTCGGAGCTGTTGTATTTTGCCTCTCAGTCTTTTGTAGGAAAGAGTTTTCAGAGTTCTATGGCCCATAACTCGAAAGACCGTACGGATGGCTCAGCAAGCAGTAGCAGCATGCCGTCTCTTAAGACGTGTATCAACCGTTGGGTTTCTTGACCCCGGCGTTGAAAATGTATGAGTTGACCACCTGCAGTTACTCAGCAAATGACGCAACGTGCATTGGCTACAAGCTATCGCCAGGCTAGCACCAAGTCATGCGTGACTCCAGCAGCGAGTTGACAGGGACCCTGAGGCGGGCAGAATGGCGGCATGAGTTAGCCGCTGCGCCAGCAATCGTGGGAGCAGTGTCGCAAGTTTTCCTCTCATTTGACAGCCCTCCAGGTAATGACTTATCGTATTGTTATAAGTTCACAGCTCATTCTGCTGTTTGTTGTAAAAAAACTAAACATTTGATCCGAGCCTCACGTCCAACTTACGTACATTAGTGGCCTGTCCCAGTCAAGCCTTCTTGGAGTGTGATTGGGCGCAGTGAGTGGCGGGCCGTAGAATTTCCATTCATCGCATGCGCACAAATAGTTAGGAAATCGCACAGACTCGACACGGGCCAAAAAGTGTGCCCTGGGATAATGCAAGCCACATACCTTTACAGGCCTATGGCAGCGTTACCCTTCCGAGGGAAAAGTAAGTTCTATATCGCACTGTTGAATAGCATGCTATCATTCATACATTGGAAAGTGCCCGCGCACACAAAAAAAAACCCTGTAGAGCACGCCGTATTATTCGAAGCCACGAAGTCTGGGAGTGACCTTATTGGCAGGGTATGTAACCGAACGCTGCAAACAGCCATCCTGTGTTTGGCTTACATGTGGCGTTATCCTTACTATAGAGTTGTGTGCATTTGAATGTGAGGAAGATGTTGTGAAAGTCCACCCTCGCTATAATCCAGCGCATGTTACTGTCCACGCACCACCCTGCTGTGCAGCATACAGTAGTCATCGTCGGACTGCGACAGTCGAACTGTCGGGCATTTGAAATGCGTATCTTGAGTTTCAGGAGACATCTTCTGTGCTCGATTCTTCTCCCCATCTTTATCCTTTCAGTTCAGTTCAGTTTAATTAAGGGAAATATAGGCGAAGCCTTTAAGCTCCCTATTGATATCAATGACACTGTAAATTTAAAAAAGGCTGACATATAATGGACGTTGGACAAAGGGTTATCTCCCCGACACACTGCATGGCATCGGACAAACAATTATAAAATAATGTTACTCAAAAATAGGGAGTAGTATGTTATATGACGCGAAAATTGTAGATGGGAATATGTTTCAGGAAATGTGTTAGGTTCGGATGTCGTGGTGGTACTTATGGCTGTATTGGTCAAACTTCCGCTTAAAGTGTCAACGGATGGGGACATGATTATGTCAGCAGGCAGAGCATTCCAGGCCTTAATCACTCTGTTGGAGAAGAAGAACCTTCTTGTGTCGGGCTTGCACCTGTCACACGTAGTTTAATGGGATGTCCTCGCAAAGTATTGGTAGTGGCCAGCTGAAAGAAGTCGCCAGATGCAAGGCAACAATCCTGACGCCGCAGCATTCGAAAGGCTTGTATTAGGTCGCCGCTTAGCTGTCTATAGTCCAGAGGAAACAGATCAAGATTAGACAATCGTGTCTCGTTAGGCAGGCAGCTTTGACCTTGAACAAGCTTGGTTGCACGTCTTTGGACCTTCTCAAGGGTGTTGTGGTCTTTGACAGACCACGGTCTCCAGGCTTGTATGGCAAATTCCAATTGTGGTCGCACGAACATCCTGCTCCTTCTTCTCCTACTTTTCCTCCTCCTCCTTCCCCTTTTCTTTCTTCTTCCTCGCTAAAGATATGTGCAATCAAAATGTCAGTTTTACTGCTCAGAATACCTCTTCCTTGCTCTTTTATTATTTTGTCAGCCTTTTTGAATAGTAAGAGGAATCAGGTGATACAATCCATCAGTCCTCGGTTTCAACTGTAATTGGGACGTTAAATATTATAGTCTATGTTGCCGGTTGATTTTCCATCGTCGACTAACCCCGCCTGAACCTCAGATTCAAGGCTTGAACTGAGGCAAAGGCAGGAGTTTGCATTTCTTTCTGCAGCCATGATATATTGGCGGAAACTATTTGAAAGGGTGCATAAACTATTTAGAATAAACGCTCTCCACGAGGAGTTCCCGGGGGGAGAGGAGAATTAATACCTGCTGCCGATACAGACTGCGATAGTGGAAGCCCCCAAGCAGCCATTCACCGAACAAGACCTCGACGACACAACCAGGTCCAGTATGTGCTCCGCAGCATGGTGGTGCATGGACGGTGACTTGCGTGCGGATTGCTTTAAAGTGATAGCAGACTTGCGCTGCCCCTACTGCATTCAATCTTCCCTCACCCACCTGTTTCCGGTTTGAAGAAAGGTTGGGAGCGCGAGAGAGCTGAGGAGGAAGTGCTATAAAGGCCACATGTGGCCGGTGCGCCACCACACCCCTTGATATGTTCGGCATTTGTTTTAGGAGTGTAACTCGAATAACGCCTGCATTGGGACATTGTAGTGGGGGTCGACTCTGATGTGAGTTTCTTTACACTCGCCACTCAGTTACCTAACTAACATATCTGACGGACTACTTCACTAAATCCAGGAAATAATCATCAGGATCTGGGAAACCTTCGAGTGACGGGAAAACGCGAGTCTCGTCTGGGACGATGGTCAGGTTTTAGTTCCTTCCTCTTAGCGTGGCCTTTACAACAGTTATGGACTAAAGTCCGACTGGGAGAATAGGAACCAACCCATGCACAACGCGCGTAAGTGGGACTTTTCTGTGAGGAGTCAAACCGACTGTTGTCGTTATATTGATCGAGTTGTTGTCACGCAGCCGGCTGTCAGGTCATAGCACTCGAAACCTGCTTGCGCCAAATTATTAGGTACTCTTCATAGTCCCTACCAATAATGCGCTTAACGCATATGGTGCTGTGGCGGTTACGATGAACCGAAAATTACGCCAATTCGTTATATTTTGTTTTTGGCTTGTCCATGCGTCTTTAATCAGATGGCAAGAGACCAAAACCAGACCCGAAAAGTGCCATTAAAGCCTGATAAAACTTTAAAACTTGTCCCATATCACATTCGCGAAGATGGATTTTTAGGAAAAGTTCTACTGCGCACGCTCATTCCAAACGTTCACAGTGCCCGCGAATCGTTGGGGTGGAAACCTTGCCTCCCCCCTTAAAATCGCAATTTTTTCCACCTTCGTGCATCAGATCTATGTGTTTTCGTGTATCGTCTGCGGGAAAAGTACCAAGCCTGTGTGCTTGCTTTCAAGCCTGTGACTTCGGGACCAAGCAATATTTTCGACACGCGATCAAAAGTTCAGAAACAGTAGACAAACCTATTTCCTGAAGAGGAACTGTCAGCCCCTTCTCCTGAGTGGCTAAAATTTTGTCCTAACCTGCATGCTCTCCTTTCAAACTTAAGTTCATAAAGGACATTGTGTTAGAAATGACCCGAAATATTGGCCGGCAAGGGCATCATGAGCGGCACACAAATATCGAAACGTTAATACCCCGCAACTATATAATTCAGTGTGAACTTTTTCAAGCTGCTTAGGAGATAGTGCTCTGTTCACACAATCAGTTTTTGTAACGCTATGAAAGAGAGTTACGAACCCCTAGCTAGGAAATACTGGGTGCGTAAAACGAAACCCGGACAATTTTTGTACTTGTTAACTGTTAGTAGTTAATTTTGCCGTACAAAACGTTTGCATTCCATTGTAGAAACTAGGCTAGGTGGGCGGCATGTGGAAGCTGGCGAAAGAATAAGTAACAGGGCGGGTACGGGATGGTAACATATTAAGATATTACAATTATTTCCAAACAAATGTCATGAAAGGCACAGCGAAACTGGCCCGGCCAAATAGTCAGCTCTTTCCAAGCTTTGTTATCAGTCTGGGTAAATCTCCTTCTAGCCAGCAACCCTCATTTCTGGATAAGAGCATGGAGAAAGGATTGGTCGAGGTTGGCTACATGGAACCCATGCTATGCGAAACCTAATAACGGCACTTTTAAAAGCAAGCCAGTGTTCTTTTTAGGCGATTTACCGGGGCAAATGTGCAGTAAAAACATCATGAAAAAAAAATTATTAAAAAAAGTACGAAAGTAACCGAGGGCACGCAAAAACACAAGCACATTGTTTAATCTCACAGGCGCGAGCAAAATTCCTGAGTAAAAAGGACTGTGAAGAGCAGGCTAAAGAATGTGCTTGAGGGGTCGCATATACGAATTATACAAATGTGCGTAATCGTCTTCTCAGTAGCCAGTCAATTTAACCCAAGGTTTCACTTCTAATGACCTCAACAAGGTTTGTAAATTCCAGAACACCAAGTGATTCGGCCTCGGTTAGAGATGACTGAAGCCTCCGCTTCAATGATGTTCTTATTGGTTCGGGCGTTCTGGTTAGAAGACTGAAGACGGCGCCGACAAGATCTTTAAAACAAGTCAAACGGTGATTAAGGCCAACGAATCCAACACCTGCGGCGCCACTGGCTGCGTAGTAGAGAGGTGAGCGGCCATGGACATCAAGAGGCAGCAAGAAATGATGGTATGGGTGGCTAACCGATAGGTGACAAATGGTGTCAGCCAAGAGACTCACCACCTTCGGGTGGCCCTCCCGACATGCCAAGTGCAGAGGACTGAGGCTGGAACCACTTTCGGCGATAGTCACAGATACGGCAGTTTCCTCGCCTGCAGCATCAAGCACAAATTGAATACTGCCGATCTGAGAAGGCAGCAAAGGAGTTAATTGAAAACCCAGCCGGAGAGATAATGTAACTCTGTATCTATGGCATACACAAAAAGGTCAAATAAGACCTGAAAGTCAGGCAGCAACGTGTAGATGGGATAAAAAAGCCACCGATCGTTAAACATTTAGAGCTCACAATTCTTTCTGCAGACAAAGCGGTGTTTTCTATATCAATAAAAGTGCTTCAGACGTTCAGATAAGATTACAAGATAATAAACACAGGCCAACTGATTTGAGTCAATAATGCCTGCGTGATCGTACTTACTATGCTACCGTCTGGAGACAGCCTTCTGAATAAAGATGCAAATTGCGCGTGGGTTAGATGGCGCAGAATTCTCCTTAATCGATTAAACTAACCCCATGTCAAAAATATTCTATTGGAATTTATAAATCAAAAGCGCAGGGTACCCACTTACAAATACGGAAGGACTTATATCCGATCTGATATTGTTTTAAGCATTTAATAAGTGTATAGAGTATAAAAGATAAAAAAGAATGTACTAGGGGCGCATAATTATCCCAGTATCAATTCAGCGAGCTCGCAAAAATTCCAAGCACTCACTTGGCCAGCTTCGGCAGCTATGTGAATGGCCTGGTAGCCCAATTTGTCCCGACGGAGTAAAATCTCCGGGGAGCTCATAGACTCATCCAAAAGGAAACGAGCAAGTGGCAAATTTCCTTGACGTAAGGCATCCATAATAGGAAGACAACCACAAGCATCCTCACAGTACAGCAATTGAACGTCCTGGAGAAGGAAACTGCATGCGATCCGAACGCTTGCGGTAGGTTGGACAGATCTGGAAAGCGCAAGGCAATGCAATGGAGTACGACCGTTTTTAGTCGTTCCGGAGATCAAAGCGGCACAAAATGCCGTTAGCTCGTAAATAATGGGCTCAACACCGCCCCTGCTAGCGAGCTAGACGAAAAAAATATATATATAAATGCTGTAGAGTATGTCCAGAGGTTAACCTTGTAAGCAATACAACAATACGGCATAGCCTCCAAAAAGCGTATCCAAGTTAAAGAATACCACGAACATACAGTAAACATGCCTGCCTTAGAAAATTGTGCATTGGTAAAATACGTAGGCGATTGCGGAAATATTTTTCTTCACAACACAAATAGAGTAGAAAATTTATAAACGGGAAAGGGGACTTATAACGAAACACAGATATTCTAAGTTGTAAGTTATTCTGATGTATCCAATTTTCTTACAAAACAGAAAATGGTCAGCACTACAGAAGAATGGAGCAGGTGCTCATTAGACAGTCCACCGTTTTAAAATACCTTGACAATCCATCCATATCTTGAGTTTTGAAACCGCAATACACATGCCAGCAGGTCCACAACTATTAACGCATTTTATTAATACAAAGGAGGCCACCGAATTTTTCAGAACTGGGTGAAATAAAGAAAGACAAATTAGAAACAAGAACAACAGAGGTATAACGAACATGGAGGCAATTCCATCCGTCTTTATTGACAGCAGAAATGTCGGCTCCATGTCTCAGTAGCAACCTTAAGACATCCAGTTGCTGATTTACTTTTGGCAAGGGAGTAGAACCATAGACACATGAAGCCACTGATAACATTAACGGTGTCCAGTCTCCCCGTTTTAGTGCGTTAACATTTGCTCCGTTCTCGATTAGGAACTGGGCACATTCCGGATGTCCACACTGAGCTGCCTCGTGAATAGGGCGCTTTCCAGACGCGTTCATGGCTTCAATATCGGCCCCAGCTTCTACCGCTAACGTAAGAACTGATAAATTTCCACTTCTGGCTGCAATATGAAGGATCGTGTCGCCCTGAGGACAATTGGGTCGCCTAGCATCAACTAACAAAAATTTTGCAATGTCTGGAGTTTGCAAAAAGTCACTGAGTCCGTTACTTCCAGTAGATACGGCATCAAAAAAGGCTTTTACTATCAAATCCATGCCCATCTGATTTGTGAGGCTATCGCCCACGCCACGGATTGGTGAGTATCTAGCAGCTGAAGACGTCGAGGTCAACGCACACACAAGGGCGAATAAGGCACCTGCAGTCGTTTCCAGTCAGTGCGAGTACTGAATAGAGTCGCTTAGCATCGTGCCGATCACACGAATGCAGCGGTCATTAGAAGAAACAGCAGAAGTGCAGGAAACGTGTTCCAATAATAAGATAATTATAAATGCGTAAAAGGGTACAACAGAAAATAAGGAAGGGATCATTACATGCAAATATGTCCCATATGGAATGGGGGATTCTTTCATTTCCATGGGATTACCAATGGGGAATGCAGCGTTGTTGGCAACTGCAGGCATGGGAAGTGGGAGTGTTGATAGTGAGTGGGAGATAACGATATGAATATTCGGTGACAATAATTGCGGTGACGATGGTTGGCATTTGAAAGAGGAAGGGGCACTTGCATCTTTACTGACACTCGATCAATCCTCTAACAGCTGAACAAAACCTAAAAGACCGTGCTTTTTACTCGATATCTGGTGATTCTTTGTAGAAAACACGGTACCTGATAATCAGCACTGACCAACTTACGTGTTATACGCACATGATAAGTCCTGTTAACGTTCCGTTCATGTTCTCTGTCGTTTTACCGATTGTTTCTAATTGCCCAAATTACTAGCAGATTTCTTCAGTAGGCTTTAGTCCATCTGCTTTATATATACTTGTACCGTGTTAGATGAGCCATTTTTCATGAAATCATCATGAATGCCACTTGTGTCAGACCACCGTAAACTCATCGCTTTCAGCTGCATTGGTGCACTTTGTGTTTCAGAATCAGTAAATATTTGAGGCAGCTGTAGGTGAGTAACCTTTGAATTGCCTATTTATAAATGCGACTTGCGGTATCAAAAAATAGTATCTCGGTTTGTTGGCAAGGCCAATTGATATGAGTCAACTGGGTGGAACATAATTGAAAAAGAGCAGACATTAAAAAAACTCCCGGTGATATTTAGGAGAAAAAACTGTTGCCCTTGGAGGAAGGGAGGGTCCAATGGGGGGCATCGCGGAGGTCACCTGGATCATCACATAAGTGCTGAATATGCAGCCAGACACTCCCTTGCTGATTGCAGAGTCCGCCGATTGATTTCAAAGGCAGAAATATCCGCCCAGATCATCCTCGGTCCGTTGCGGCTCATACCATGGGAGAACTTTGATAGACCACATAATGTGACAAATATTTTGTAGTCATAATTTTGGATTGATTGCTCACTACACGTAGCAGTACAATTGAAACAGGACTCATATTTTTAATGAGAAAGCAACCTCATATAATTTTTCAAAAGCTTTGCTTTCTGTTTTCCATTCATTTCATGCTGAACCTACATATTCAATATTTTCCTTTTTCCGTCTTTAGCTAGGTGAGTTACTACTGCTAATGAGTTACTACTGCTTATAATAATTCGGTTGCGATTTAAGATGCATGTAACTCAATGTTTATTTTCAGATCGTCATTATCCATCTTCGATTATGGTCGGCCACGTGGCTCATTCGTGTGGTCAAAATACACAGAACGAAATTCCATAAAATAATTTTATACTGTCTGCTGCATATTAGTATTAGCGCATAATATACCATTAATATTTTAGCTGTATTCTATGGAATATTTCCAATTCATAACTCATATATTAAAACTACACGGCTTTACACCTCTTCATCTTTAAACAGGATATATAAAAAAATTATATTTTTTCGGTACGAAGATGATTTATAAAGATAAACTAGGTCCAGCAGCTTTCTGGCAAAAGTTCAAGCCTGTCGAAATATAATATAAAGATCAAATAAGAAGCGTTCAAAGTTGACAATAGGGCTAAATGTAAATTTCATATGTGACGACGTAATAATAAACTACGTGGACTGGCAAATGTTCCATCATTACCACATCTTCCCTGTATTCAGATGATCTGTCTACTTACGTGTTAAAATGTCACATGAGGAAGTATAAATTTCCAAGAATCGTCACGGTTGCCAACGTTCAACATGCTAGTAACTTAGCAGAGCTTACAGCATTAAATAGGCTTACATTAGTCACATTTCGTTAATGATAGTCAGAGTAAACGACAATTTAGGTCATCCTAGTAGGTGATGAATCATAATTTCCAAACTCATTTTCGTTGTTTTTTATTTTAATGTTTCTAGCATTAATTTCAATGTATACACTTCTAACCAGCATCTTTCTCAACCGCAGCGTGAACGGCGATTTTTATGCATTGGGAACCCCGCAAACTACTTGGAGTTTTACCAACTGGTGTAGCGTGGGCTTTCTTTTCATTTGAGTTCAGTTTGCAGGTTTCTGCAACTACGAGGTGAACACTGCATTCAGTTATGGAAAAACTTCAGTCTAGCAAAGGTAGGCCACCTTTGTCTGGGTTCTTTCAAAAAAACGGGTTTTTGGAAAAGCATTAATGCATGAACAAATATTGCAACCTCGTCGGTTGCATGTGGAATACTGGGTGGATATGGATTATTTCTTATGTCATATATCACCCATATCAAGCTGCTTTCCTACTGCAGTAGAATTAAGAAAATGGCAGCGGGCATCGTTCTGTAGTGCACAGAAAAACAAGATTTATTTCCTCCGTATACCCTTGGTTTTCCTAGTAGACAATGGTTGCGTAAACACTTTATTTACGCTTATCGATGTATTTGAGATATGCTGGCATTTAA